>JAPYYD010000151.1:0-18298 GCA_028551405.1 Uromys caudimaculatus | reverse complement strand
GAGGGAGGGAGGGAGGGAGGGAGGGAGAGAGAGATTAGTTAAACTATTTTAGTGCAGTCCACGCATTTTCACTGTAAAGCTTGTTGTGGTTCCTCCAAAAACACAGACTGAGCGTGCCCAGTGGCTTCCTGCTGACAGGATATTCATCACAGCACATAGACTCTCATTCTCTGATCTCTCACAAGATACCTACTTTTACTATTAACATAGTTGTATTATATTACATTATATAGTAACATTATAGTATTATAGTAACTGATGTGAGTGTTAATTTGATTGCCAACTTGATGCAGTTTAGATCACCATGGAAACACAGGTTGGAAATGACTTTGAGAGTATACCAGCAATGTTTAATATAGAAGGGAAGGGCCTCGCTGAGTGTGGAAGGTGTTCCCTGTGGTCTGCAGTCCTGGACAGAATCAGGAGAGAGCCAGCCCAGCAGCAGCACTCCTGTGTCTGCCCTCTCACTGCAGGCATGGTGTGACCAGCTGCCTCCAGTTCCCGCGGCCCGGCCTTCCTCGCCACACTGGACCATATCCTCCAACTGTGAGCCAGAAGAAACCTTCCTTCCTGAGGTGCTTCTCTAGGAGTTTTGTTACAGCAACAGGAAAGGGATCTGTCACACTTGGTCATCAGGCCCTGGTTGTTTGCAGTTTCTCCATTGTCCTAGGCATTGCCAAGGGAGATAAACTGCTGCAAATTTACCCAATTAAATTTACAGTCCAATGCAGGGGAATTTTTTTTCTTAGATTAATCTTTGAAGATATCCTTTCTTTCCTCCCTCATTCTCTCCTCTACTTTATTTTGAATTCACAACCTGTCTCTTAATTTGATCCCTGCTGGAAATCTCCAGACTCCTACTAAGTGCTTCTCATGGAGATGTTAAGCTTGAAATTCCCTACACTGTTCTAAACAAATTCAGTTCGTTGGGAGGAATGGGTTCAGATGCTTGGTGCTTTGACTGTATTCAGAGAGTACTGTCCACAGAGACATGGCTTTGTGTTCAGAGGTAGATGGGGACAGTATAGAGAATTGTCCCACTTGAGTGTGTTAGTTCTCATTCCTGTCTCGTCTGATTCCTCAGATGCCCAGCTTTGCCTCCACACCGTGGGATGCTGAGCTTTCCCTACCCCAAACTCTTTCCTAGAAACGTCCTGGAGGCAGGACTGAGAAAGCAGGGGCCATGCCTCCCTTGCTTTTCACTGTGCACCGTGTTCTTGTTCTGTTTTTTGACTGCTGTTTGAGTCAGTCTTTGCATGCATTCATGGAGTGACGGTGTCCGTGATGGAGTTTTCATTGGCGGATTTGGTAGCCCTCCTCTGCTCCTTTGTAGGTCACTCTTTTTCCTTTCATCTACCTGAAACTCCTCAAAGGATAAAATTGTAGCTAATTTCAGTAATGACGACAGCAACCAACCCAGAATACATGAGCTGTTATTTTAACACACATTACTTTTCTCCCTTATGTCACTAGTAGTTCCTATTGTTCTTTTTCCATGTCTTTTATCTTTTTAAAGATTTATTTTATGTGTCTGGGTGTTTTGCCTGCATGTACAGCTGTTCCCTACATGCAAGCAGTGCCCCCACAAGCCAGAAAAGGGCATCAGATCCCTTGGCACTGGAGTAACAGATGGTTGTTGGTCTCCATCAGGGTTCTGGGACAGAAACAGATTCTCTGGAAGAGCAGCGATGTTCTTAACTTCTGAACCACCTCTTTAGCTTCTTCACATTTTAATACTTTTAAACTGAAACTTCTTTGGAGCTTCTTCCAACCAGAGACCAGGAGCCTACTTTGTTTCAGGGGCTGTCAGAGGGCTTCATTTTTAACTTTGAATTCTTATTTTACTAAAATTAGTTTTAATACTTAAGTCAGTTTTGTGTGTCTTTTATTCTGCATTTCTTCAAATCATTTAGTAAAAGGTCGTATATAAAGGAGCTAACTAATTACATAGCACTGGAAAGCCACTGGTGCAATTCTCCATTAGAGTTCATGGTTCTCCTCCATCTTGCACCATGGATTTAAGGTTACTGCATGTTAGGGTGTGTTTTTAAATAGCTACTAGCATATGGCTCATTTGGAAAGGTCAAAATATTTTTCAAATTCAGCAAAAATAGGATCGAATACATAAAGACCAGGTCAATATCAGAGGAATGCCATTGGAAGCAAGATGGCAGTGCCAATTCAAGAGCCAAGACAAGCCTTGTGGATCCCTAGAGCAGCTGGGGAGGGTCAGGACCTTTATTGTTGTTGTTATTTGTTTGTTTGTTTTGTTTTTTAGGTTTTTTGAGGCAAAGTTTCTCTATGTAACAGCCCTGGCTATCCTGGACTCACTTTGTAAACTGGGCTGGCCCCGAGCTCAGAGACCCACCTTCCTATGCCTCCTGAGTCCTGGGATTAAAGGTGTGCCACTACTCCCAGCTAAGGGAGTGGCAGTTTTAGTTTAGGATAATAGAGCAATGGCAAGTTTTTTAGTCAGAAAGACTAGTACTGTCACTAGTCTCTGGTGAGCATTACGCTTATTTGTTCTGTGTTGAGGACAAGGTGAACTTAGATGATATAGCCATGGTGGCTACTACCATTAATAATTGTACCATAATGCAGAGACTGTGGTAATGTTACTTGAAAGAGAAAAAAGTAGAAATGCAAGTTAATTCATAAACGTGGGCAAGGGAGGAGTGAGGTTGCAACTTCCATTTCTTTAGAAAGTGTGGGTTATGTGTGCTTCTGAACGTATGCCCATGTATATTGTCATATGTGTATATATGGTATGTGTGTCATCTGCTGGGCGGTTCCTACACAAGTATTTCATTTAGTTACTGTCACCATGCGTTACCATGTACATTCTGTCTCTGGGCTGTGTGCAGAGTTTCATTTAGCATCAAAGACAGATTTGTATGTAGATCATGGGAGGAAAGGGACACACCACACTGTCTGGTTCTCTGAGGGCCACTCTGTCTGGCTCAACCATTCCCCATAGACATATTTAAACCAGTTCGTCTATATAGTTCTATAAAGACTCTATTCTCTTTTGCTCAAAGCTCAAAGGGCTCTTACTATGCAATTCCATAGGGATTGGTTGGTTTCTTCATTAGTGTTGGGGCACACAATCAATTCAGGGCTGCATATGTATTTTAATTCATAAGTTTTTAATCAAATTGTCAGTGAGCAATTTCTATGTGCCTGGTGCTGTATATCAGGCTATGAGCAGCCGAATAGGATTCACACAGTCTCTAGGTATCCGTGGGGAATTTGTTGACAAGAATAGACAGATGTGCACTGAGCCAGCACAGGTATACTGAAGGCTACACAGGGTGAGTGCCAGATGCTATGAGTGACTAATTGCATATGACAGGAGGAGTATGTTAGCTTTTTCTATCAAGGGACCAGATGGTAAGTGTCTGAGGCTCTAATGACCAGTAGGCAGGATGGAGCAACTGTTCTTACTGAGCTATACTTCTGGCAAGTCTGTTTTATTATTTTACCTTTAATCATTAAAAATGTCATTTCTATGTCGTACAAGGATCATAGAGAAGCATAGCTTGATCACCTATGTTATATCCAGGTTATATTCACAATCCAGGCTCCTCGGAGTTGTAGGCCTATGTAGTATTTTTAAACTTTGAGATGGGGTATGCATAGTTCAGCCTGGTCTTGAACTCTCTCTATAAATGTGGGTTAAATGTCTGCATGAACATGCCGGGTTCTAGCCATGGACTTATAATGGTTACGATTCTAAAGAGCATTTGTGAGCTCTGAATATCTCTGTCTGTCTGACTTTTTCTGTCTTTATTTTCACACTTCTGAATTTGTTTTTCTCCACCCTTATCTATTGCAAATGAAATCCTTGTAGAACTGAATAGTATGGTGTGGAATATATATGATCATATCTATATTTTATAGTATTTTGATTTGGCTTCCTCTTAATCTCTTCTAAGAAAGGATTTAGTAATTTCAATAGTTTCCATATAATATTATGGTGGCCTCATAGTTTGAAAATTATATTTGTATAGATTCCATAATCAGCTGTTGAGATAATCTACTAAGATGTGTTGCATTTACTGCGGCGGCTGTAGAGAAAGACGGAAGGCAGAGGCAGGAAGGGAGAAAAGGTCAGACAGAACTCATAGAATCACAGAGTGGGCTGGCAAGCATGTTGTTACAGCAGTCTTTTATATCAAAGGTTAAATAAAATCTCCTTGTTTTTAACAATCTGAGAGAAACATGAGCACACAAGGATATTTGAAAAGGCTCAAATTAGCGGAACAAATTTGATTAGAAGACAAGCAAACAACAAAACCAAAAATCAAAGCAACCATCTAATTCCTTTTTAAAACTCAAAATACAAAATGTATTATAGAATACAAAAGTCAAATTGTTCTTTTTTTTAAATGAGATTTTTAAATGCCTAAAACACTGACAAGTGGCTATTCTATTCTAAAGTGGTCCTAAGATAGCAGTTCAGATATATCTTTCTATATTCTAAATATTTTCTTGCAATTACACTGAGACCCAAAATAGCACAACAAATCCATATGCAATCAATGTGACTTTATCAACCACTCAGCCACTTCCTTCTTTTGTCTCTGCTTCCCCTGCTCCCTCCCACTCTCCTCTCTCTTTACTTTTCTTCCTTTACTCTTAATTGTTTCATTATCTGACTTTTCAGATCTTATTTAAATGGGGGAAAAGCTATGGCTGAAGAAAGTGCCAAAGATCTAATCAAGAAATTCTCAACAATAAGCATGCGATTCAAGCCGTAGACCACTTCAGACTTCCACATCACCTTTTTCATCTAGATATGAAATATTCCTCCCTTCATTTGTGGTCTGCAGTGGAGTTAAATATATTCCTCCCCAGAAGAGGCTACTGAGGGGGTGTCTCCACTGTCAGGACACCTGGGACTTCTGCCCGAAGACAGACAAACACACTCATGCCATTGTCAAGCCGTCTCCCTCCCAAACCACAAATGCATTGCTACACAACACAGATAGCAATGGGCACTGTGCACTAGGACTTCATGTTCCTAACAGATCAGGGGGCCAGTGGACAGATGGTCTCCATATGATGTGCCTGGCTCCTCCTCCTCCTCCTCCTCCTCCTCCTCCTCCTCCTCCTCCTCCTCTTCCTCCTCCTCCTCCTCTTCCTCCTCCTCCTCCTCTTCCTCCTCTTCATTCTCCTCCTTTTCCTCCCCTTCTCTCTCTCTCTCTCTCTCTCTGTTCATTCTTCTCAGTCTACTCTATCAATCAGATATTTTTCTTTATCTTCAGTTTTTACAAACAGACAGTGTTACCAAGGAACACTAAGCAGTATGTCTGGTTTGCTACTTAGATGAATTTGTTTAGCTAAGTAAACAATCTTTCCAAAAAATCTTCTTCTATTTAATATAATAATACTTATTGAGTACTTTATTTGCTAGGCAGCAACTTCTTTGCTTACTAATTTCATATTCTTAACATCCCATGCAACTAGTAACTCATCTCCATTCACAGGAGAGCTCTAAGGCTAAGAGGTTAGGAAAGTGGAAGGGTCTGTTGATCCACTCACGGAGTTTTTCTCTGAATGTAGCATCATTACAGGCTCCCTCTTGCCTTTGCTTTTTTCATTCTTCACTTATACATTTACTCATGTGGCTATCTTTTAATGCCAGTCTATATCCTCTTTAGACTGTAAGATCAATGAATGCAAGATTGAGTACACTTTGTGTAAGGCCGCGTTTCCAGAGGTTAGGATGTATCCGGTGTACAGTGGACCAACACTAACTAAATATGTGTTTGAAAAACAAATGAACAGGGTCCTACAGGCATGAAGTAGCACTGCAGTAGGACCAAATGCCTGTCTACAGAGACAGTGTCAAGTCTTCCTGCATGTGTTCTTCTTTTGAATTTCACTGTCACCGTATCCTATAATTACTGTTGCTTTGTCAACTGAGGCCAGAATCAACAAGTGGGAGAACTGGATGTCCCACCCAAGATGGTATTTAGGACTTGTTTTCAGTCTTTTAAGTCAAAGTCTCACTAGGTTGCTGAGGTCAGCCCTGGCTTGTATTATCCTGCTTTGGCCAAGAGGCAAGGTTGCAAGTATTTCCCAGGATGCCTGGTATCAGGAGTGTGTGGGAAGCTCTGTGTTGTCTATATGCCCTTCTGATGTTTACTTCACACCTCTCACACATAAACGAATGTTTTAAATTATTTTCTCATATTCACAATATTAGTACAAAGTAGAGCTGGTACTATTACTTAGAACTTTTTCTAATGGATCACTTAATGCTGATAATGACTTCTCATATATGTTTATATCACATACACGTATTAAGCAGAAATGATAAAAATGGATTACTTTGCTTTTTAAATTTACACTGTTTTTTATTGCTATACTTAATTGTCCCTTTACATGTTTTAATTGGTGAGGTTATTACTTTAAAAGATTATTGTAAATCTAACAATCATAGGAAACCAGAGCTACTTCCTTTGAAGCTTCTACAGCAGCCAGACAATATAGGTGAAACCAAGAGATACTAAAGATAGGGCAGTGTTGTTGTTGTTGTTGTTGTTGTTGTTGTTGTTGTTGTTGTTTTGTTGCTGCTGGTGGTGGTGGTGGTAGTGGTGGTGGTGGTGGTGATAGAATTAGAGATCAGTTTTGCTTGTGAAAGCTCAGTAAACATCAGGCTTGGTGACACAGTATGTGGGAAAAGAGAAGCTTAAAAGGATGATCTGTTTTCTAAGTGACTGCCAAGAACATTCTTCTACATCCAAGTTGGTAGTTGGTCAGGGTCATCTCAGGGAAATGGTTCCTTTGGAAAGTATTGCCATTTCTAAAAGTAGGTGTGGATTGAAGGAATCTACGATCTGCTAGTCAGCCTGCATGATTTACTAAATCAGGTTTCTTTAGATTTTCTCCTATGATCAAAAGTAATATAAAATATATCTCCATCCCTTACCTATTATATGCCTATGATTAACAAATCAGGGTAGAACAACTATGCTGATCAAGTTAATGGTTGCTACCTCAGTACCTCATCTACAAAAGTTATTTGATGTGTTTGGGGCCAATCCCTTCGATGTTATAATCATGTCACATGATGCAGACTCACCATAGCCATAGGAAGAGAAGCACGAAACATTGGGTCAGCTCTTTTATGGTATTAGCTGCTTTTGTTCACAGCCCATTGGCCCAAAATGGTCCAAGTCAACTGTAAGGAAACCCAAGGTCTCTGAAAGCGCACTGTTATTTGATGCATGCATCTGTGATCAGGTCATTTTTCCCCCGTCTCTTTTTGACACCCTGCTTTTCTATCTCTCCTTCTTGTCATTCATTTCATTCTATTTTTCTTTCCACCTTTGTGTTTAAAATCTCTAAGTATTTATATGGCCAGAAGGGTGAGCCTTCTAAGCTGAGCACACTTGGAACCTCATCCTTGTTCTGGTCCTGCTACTCTGTGTCAGACCATTTTTAAACTGAGGACTATACAATAACACAATATCATTCCTAGTCTCATGTTCACCACAGTCAGGTGAGAGAGATACGACAGGCAGACAGAGGACAATATGCCATGCTATTTCAACATGTGCTGTTTGCATGAGACAGTAGTGTGTGTGGTGTGGGTGTGTGTGTGTGTGTGTGTGTGTGTGTGTGTGTGTGTGTAGGTCCCCAAGTGGATGTGTGCACTCCTGTGTGAATGTGTGGGGAGGCCAAAGATCAACCTTGGCTATCTTTATCTTTATGCTTTTTTGAGATAACTTAGCAATTAGGCCTTGCCAGCTTCTCAGTGAGCCCCACGGATGGCCTGTCTCTACTTCTCTAGCACTACAATTATAAGTGTATGTCATCGTGCCTGGTTCTTTTATGTGCATTGCAGGTATTTAACTTAGGCCTTCATGTCTGCACAGCCAGCATTTTATTGAGTATGCTGGCTTCTCAGCCATACATATGCTTTTGCAGAGGAAATTCTAGCTAAAAAAGACTGATCTTCTAATACCACTGTAAAGAGGTATGAATCTTTAAATTGAAGAGATAAAGATGTATATCAGATCAAGTAATTTGTGGTAAATCTAACTCTAGGACTCTGTTGTAATTTCCCCTGCTTTAATTTTATTTAATGGGGGAGCTTATAACCTGGGAACCTTGGAATGTAGTCTTAGAAACAGGGACTCTGTTAAGTTAAAAGTTAAGAACTAATGATGCAGACATGCAATAGAGAGCCACACAAAGATTTGAGAAGTGAATGGAGTTAGGCATCTCCAAGTACTAGAATGCTGAGTACCACTAGAATTGATAAAGAGGCAAGAAAAGATCTTCCTCTCAGTCTCCAAAGGGAAAGTGCTGTGGTAGAAAGTAGATGTCTCTTCTGGCACACAGACTGGTGAAAGAATTAATTTCTGTTGTTCAAGCCTCCCTGTTTCTTGTGGTGGCCTAGCACTCCTTGCTGACTTTGCACATCAATACACTTCATTAGCAAAGTCAATGGTGACAATTGTGTTTTGCTGGGTTTGATAAATACCCTTGCTAGACCTGGGTTTAGACTTAACTTCCAAGTGTGTGTTTCTTATGCTTGTTGCAACAACTCAACCATGGCTTCTACTGTCATGGCATGTTAGCTGCCCATTAGACTCTACTGATCACCTTGCTTGGAGTTTGTTGAAGCCACTCATGTCATGTTGGCTCTAACAGGATCTACAGAGTTGCCATGTCTGTGTCCAGCCTGACTCTCGCCTCTCCCAAAGCTCCACAGGGGCCAGTGATATCAACTAAGAAAACAGAAGTTCAAGGAGATGGGACATGCCTTCTTCCCTAACCTTAGAGCTTTTTCTAAGCAGTGGCTCTACAATATTATTTGAAATTTACAAGTAAAACAAAAACTACTGATACTTGGTGGTGGTGGTGGGGTTCACCTTTCACAGTGTTACTGTTGGCTTATGTACTCTAATGGATTGAATTCAATTCATATGTTAAATTTCTAATTCCCAGCATCTCAGAGTATGGTATCATTTGGAAAATAACATTACAAATATGATTAGTTGAAGTGATGTCATAGTGGAATTGACTTATGACCAGTGTTAAGAAAGGAAAGGTAGGGGGTGAAGGCATAGAAAAAAGAGAAGGAGAAAGACAGAGACAAAGAAAGAGTAAAGGCAAAGAGATCGGCATGGGTTCATTCTAACAGAAGCTAAGGAGAAGTTTTGGAAAGAAAATACTCTCCTTCACAGTGTATCGCAAGAACCAATCTCACCACCAGCTTGATCACTCCAGATGTATGGCACAATACAGCTGTACTTTGTAAGCCACATGGTTCGTGGTCCTTTGTTTTGACAACCCTAGCTAATGAAACCTGTGTCTCTACTTGTTGGGTTCTGTCAACTTCTGCTCGGCACCACAGTAACACAAAGGCATTCAGACTTTTACAGGGTCTCATTATTCTGGAGCCATAAGCTAAAACAACTTTTAATCTTATTCTATTTGTAATATGTACGGTTATATCTCTGAGATGGGCACTGACTAGTAGAGAAGAAATAAGGTGTGTAACTTTTGGGAAGGTTCTTTCCATTCTTGGTGAGACTAAGTGAATTTGTAAAACTGGCGGGAATCAGAGAGGGTAGAATGGAGCAAGTTTGGGAAAGAAAGCGATTGTATAATCTTTTAATGCTTCAACACAAGCTATAGGTGCTGGGGGGAAAGCCTTTTTTATCCTGGAGGTTTCCTAATGCCACCACAGGGAAGGAGCTCTGAGCCAGCTGTGTTCTATCTGTAGGCTTGCATTGCCGTACTTGGATTGGTGTCAGACAAAAGGGAATTTTATCCTGAACAGGAAATTCAGACATTTGTAAACAAGGCCCCATGTCAGTAATTCCGACAGAGTAATTAGTGTTTATGGTTCTGGGAGTCTGCTGTGTGTGTGTGATTAATTATATTAATTGGGAGTGACCTGATAATGGAGGATTAGGAGAGAGAATCTCTCAAGCTAAATGTGCACAGACAGCAGCTCAAAGTGTTCCCTAAACCAAGTCATTATCTCAGCCCAAAGCATTTATTGAGAAGTTACTTGCACATGACACTGCAGAGGCACAGCAACCCCTTAAAACCTACTGTCCTGTCATCAGCTTCAAAGACAGGGCCAACAAATGGAGCTTTGAGCTTCAAGCCAACAGCTTTCCTACCTAATAGTACCAAAAATATTTTTTAGAAGAAGTCAGATGAGGTCTTATTATTTACCTAATAATACTAAAAATATATGTTTTCGATGAAGTCAGTTGAGGTCTTACTATCCTTGTTGAGGGTTTTCAAATATCTCCATAGTTGGTAAGTCTCATGAGTCTATTTATATATGTCAATGATCAAAATCCAGTGTCAACTCAAACTATAACTGATTTTTGCCTCAATGCAACAGCGCTCTTCCCTTTGGTTTCTGGCCAGGAGTCTGGGTTGAACATGAGAAGATGCTATGGTTAAGTCAGTGTTGTCTCCTCTGTATCTGGAGATCCTGCAAAAGTGTCCATGAATGTTTGAAAAACATCTGTTGTTTGGAAAAACTTGCACATCACTAAGGCTGGGTTCTTAGTGTATTGTAGAACAGAGACAAGGAAACTATTTGTCCTTATCCTGTCTCTGGTTCCTTGCCAAGGACTTGACCCAAGCTCAGAGGACAGCCCTCCCTTTATGTATCCAAGTGCAGAGGATAAAGAGTTGTGTGGTTATGAAGGCCCTGACACTGAGTCTGACAAAAGACTCTGCCCATCTTTCTTTACCTTCCTGCATTCAGTGCCTGGTGACAAAGCTCCATGGTGCTTTCTTGCCCATGTTTAGACCACACGTAGAAACCTGTTCTCAGAGACCTTGAATGTGTTTTCCCTTGGTTCCTCAGTGGGGTGTATCCCCCTCCTGGATAATCTCCATCTATTCTTATTGAGGAGAGACCCCCAATCATATACTGAAGTCTGCCACATGGCCTGCCCACCTGCCTCTAACATCTAACATCATTTGGACTTCTCTCTTGCTGTTCTGACTCCCAGCTTTCCTAGAATGGCATGCAAGATGCTCTTCATAGGACCCTGCCTTTTCTTTAAGACTTACATGTTCCATTGCTCTTATACAGGGCCTATGTCCATGAATATCTATGGCCATCATACTTTCTGAGTCTGCACTTTGGTGATCGTAGGACCTTGTGATTTGCAACATTCTACCCTTTACATTCTTTTCAAAATTGTGTCCTCTAGACACAAAATCTGAGTAAAGTATTCTCTCTTAGTGGATTCCTGTCAGGTCATACTTGGTTTTCGGGAGTTTATGACATTGTCTTAAAATCATTTCATTGGTTTTCTGGCTTACACTGCTTTTTTTTTTTTTTTTTTTTTTTTTTTTTTTTTGGTTTTTTGAGACAGGGTTTCTCTGTGTAGCCCTGGCTGTCCTGGAACTCACTGTGTAGACCAGGCTGGCCTTGAACTCAGAAATCCACCTACCTCTGCCTCCCAAGTGCTGGGACTAAAGGCATGCACCACCACTTCCCGACTTTTATGCAGCATTTTTATAATCTATTTTATTTTCTTTTATTTTTACACACATATACGCCTATATCACATCTGTGCTTGGTCAGAGGTCAGAGATGGCATTGGTTGCATGGATCTGTAGTCATAGGTAGTTGCAAACCATCACATGGATGCTGGAACCAAACCCAGGTTTTTGGAAGAGTAGCAAGTGCTTTTCACCACTGAGCAAACTCTCCAGACCCACTATTTTTCCTTTCTTAACAAGGAAGCGTTAGTTGGTATTTGAGTTTGTAATGTATGTAAAGTATGTCATACCTCCCTCTGCTCTATGCCATCATGGCCAGAAACAGTCAAAGACAATATGAAAATTGGAGAGCTTAGCAAGGTTGCAACCAAACTTTCCTTATAAAAGTAAATGGCAAGTAAGATGTGCTCATTCATCATAGCTCCTCATCCCTTACCAAGGTTTTATGGTAGTAATCATGCCTTGTGTTTCTCTGTGACTGCAGTACCTGGTTTTGTGCTTGGGCTAAAAGAGTATCAAATTCAAGACCTAAGACAGAGCTCAATATATAATAACATAAGTGAAACTAGGAGGCTGTGAAGTGTGCCATACTATCTCAGGCCAGGCAGTTAGTCTAATCTTTATTCTTGCTTGTGTTTAAAATACAATCTAGTTGACACAAGCAATTTCCAGTTTTGTGTCCTGTAGGCATGCTGCATTGGAGGACCAGATGCAAGTCGCTACACTGAATTTATAGGTCACACTCAAACATGGGCTACATACTCTGCTTGAGCAGCTGAGGTTCTTTGCTCTTTCCTTGGATGTCCCATTGCTCTTGGGACTTTCAGCTATCTTTGAAACCAGCCACAGCATCACCTGTGACCTGTTTATTGAAAGTCTTGAAACTAAATACAGTAATAGAAATTTTTAATCAATATTCAATTGTAGCAGGAGTCAGTGGAGAAATTTCAAGGCAGCTATAACATGCTGAGATAACTTGGTGTCGCTGAGAAAGCAGACAGAGGAGAGCAGCATTAATTGAGTGCCATCAATCGTATGTGTGGGCACTGGGCATTGTTTGGTGTGTCGTTGGTTGTGTAAAGCCACACAGCAAGCACACCTGAAAGCTCAGCACTCTCCTCTTTGCATCTTCCTTAAAAGAAAGAGCAATAATGGTGATGCTGGCACAGTTGGTACCAAGAGAAAAAAACATAGCTAACAGAAATAGTAGGAATCAAAAGACAAAATTCAAACAGTAGCCAGCGCACTTAGTCAGCATTGTGTGTGTGAGTTGGCAGACACACAGAGTACC
Organism: Uromys caudimaculatus; assembly: GCA_028551405.1. Lineage (NCBI taxonomy): Eukaryota > Metazoa > Chordata > Mammalia > Rodentia > Muridae > Uromys > Uromys caudimaculatus. The sequence goes on along the minus strand of JAPYYD010000151.1, from coordinate 5,505 downwards.
CATTTCCGAATCTACACAGGGGGTAATGCTTGGCTTTCCCATCACAGATTTTTGATGAAGTTCAGGCAATTTTTGTCTCTGAAAATGCTGAGCAGTGATGGTTGTTGTTTTATTCTCAATTATTCTGACTTCTCCAGGGAATGATGTGTCAGCTCCAACTGAGATGTTTCCTTGCAATTTAATCTGTTAAAGTGCCAGAGTTTTAATTTTAACATTTTTTATTGAACTCTTTCTCAAAGAACACACAATGAACTCACTGCTTTATTAAACTGAATAGTTGATAAAGTTTTAACCCATTCATAGGTCTGAGACCGCTCTGGAGATATGTTTCTGTCATCCATGTTGTAGATGCGGTTGCTTTTGGTTCTGGGATGCAACTCTGATTCATCTCAAGCCTCAGAGGTAATACGCCTTTTCATTCTGGAACAATTCCTATGAGTCACCTTACATATGGTGGTGATTTTTCACTTTCATGAAGGTAAGGTAGAGACCTAGCAAATGACTGAAATTATAATTACCATGGGAGGAAAGGAGATATTTTATTTTTTGTTTGTTTGATGCCCAGTGGAATGGCACAGGAATGCCAAGGCACAAGTGTCAGAGGATAGCTTACAAGAGTCTGTTTTCTACTTCCATCATATTTTGGGAATTGAACGAAGGCTATCAGTTTGGGCAGCATGTGTTCTTATCTGCTAAGCAATATTGCTGGCATGAGAGGACATATTTGAAAGATAAATGTGTACTCCTCCTTTTGACAAGCCATCAGAATATTGGTATTAGAAACTGTGGTATTGTTTGATTGTGTACACTTGGTTAGCAAGCACAGCTGAGCTGAGTTTAATAGTGAGACAATGGAAAACTAAAATGTCCCCAAGAGTCTCATGGTACAATAAAGGACTAAAGATCTGTAGTGAGCCAGAGGAGACACTTGCCTGCCAGGAAGGGATCACATGGTTCTGACTATTTATCATATCAGAAAATGTTGCAGGGCACACTAGATCTTAGCTGATGATGGGTAAATGAAGCACAGGATGAAATCTTGACCAGGACTGCTTAGCTACATTACACATACCTTTTGCTATCTAAGCCTAAAACTTCCTGTTAGAATTGGAAGACAGACCAGGATAGTACAGGACACATTGAGATAAGCATCTTCCTTGTGTGGTCATATTGAATAAATATCCTTTTTGTGTTTTTCACTGTTTTGGCCTGAATTGATATCGTGGAGAAGAAGGTCAGCCTTAGCCTGTTAGGGCTGCAGAGCACAGGCTCTAACCCTAAATCTTCCAATGATAAAATGTCACAGTTGGAAGCAGTACTCAATACTACTGAGCATGACTGATTCTTAGAAGATGTGATGCTTTGAGGGCTTAAGGACATATTGAAGATCACGTTAGATGTGACTGTTGAGCTTCCATTGAACTATTGCTCTCCTAAGGGCTTGAATGGTAGTAACCTAGTGGAAGACAAGAGGGAGGAGGGCTGGGGCAATTCAAAGGTTATATTAGCTAAGCAGTTTCAATCAGAGTGTCCTTGATAACTTCCAGACCCAAAGAAATTCCACTATAAATCTGCTTAGACAAGTATGTCCCCTCTTTTTAAACATTTATGATTTTGAGAATTTTATATTAAATATTATATTTATATAATCTCTGCCCCGCATTTCTCTTTCCAACTCCTCTCATATCCTCCAACTCTTCCTGAACTTCATGAGCTCTTCCTTATTTAATATTGTTACATTTATATGTATGTATATTTAAGTATAAATGCAACCTATTGTGACAATTTAGTGTGGCTTATATGTATGTGTGTTTGGGGATGGTGATGATTGGGTTTGGCTAGGCTAGCAGGTAGCTTCTCCCTGGAGAAGACTGATTCTCACCTATAGCTCGTGATCCAGGGTGGGGCTTTGGGAGAATTTCCCTCCCCATTATTTGGTCTATGAGAACTGTATACATTTATACAATAATTATTCTGTCCCTCATTCCATCTCTATATTCTTCTTCCTTCAATCCTTCCCTCATTATATCCCTCTCCAAACTTCTCTCTCTCTTTCTCTCCCTCCCTCTCTCTCTCTCTCTCTCTCTCTCTCTCTCTCTCTCTCTCTCACACACACACACACACACACACACACACAATCCACTGAGTCTAAGTAATGCTGCCTATATGCACATTGGTGTGAGACTATTAAAACTGGGTCAACTGTCAACTCATTGAACTGAGAGCAGAGGTTAAGGGAATCCTGACTAACTGATGACTAACTAGTATTATTAATGAGTTATGGATAATGACCAGACAAAACTCAAACCCCAAAGTATTCACTAGACATTTCACGCTACAAAACTGTCTTAATTATCTGATCTGACTCACAAGCACTTATAATGTACATGATCTTAGAGTACATTATTTATCATCTCTCTGCTTAGGTGGTTTTGGTTTGGTTGTATTCCCATAGCATTATATGTAAGAGCAAAAACCAATGGAGAAGTAATATGTAGGGATTGTATATATACAATCTGTGATACTTTCAGCAGAGCCTTTGCTTACGCTTAAGTGTATTATAAGGTTAGTCATGCTGCTGCTGCTGCTGTGGCTGACACTAAGATGCCATGGTAGAGGTGTACTATAAGGAGTACAGAGAGTGGCAGTGTTGGCACTGAGAAGTGATGGGTCCTGGGAGTCATTTCTGAGGAGACAGTGTATGTCCAACAGTGAAGTGAAGCTATGGACTATGTAAAAAACTTGGGGCCAGAATTCCAGGCAATGGAACTAGCAGAAGTCTTCCTGGTAATTAGAAGCTAGCTTTTCTGCAGAGTAAAGCCTCAAGGAGACATTTACTTGAGTGTCATTTCTATTAAGATCTTCAGTTTTAAAATTTAAGAGAATTAGAGACAAATCACATGGAGTAAGTGTTGTATCTTTATGGGTAAGAAATTTCTGCTTATTTAATTTCTCTTTCTGATCATCTGAACCTGAGTCAGCTTTTCTGTGACTCAGAATGAAAACTAAATCCCTAGGCTGACTGTGATGGTCAGTGGAAACAGTGGACCAAAGGGTTTCAGGAAAACAAAGATTCATGTTTGAGTTGAAGTATTTTGATCAGAAGAAGGTTTCCAGTCTTCAGAACGGGAAACAGTATATGGCGAGGCATGTAACCCATCCATACAGAGTCTCCAAGGTGTGTCCTGGTGACTTGCCACAGCAGAGGGTTGAACACAGGAAACAGTGTTGTTTGTTAACCCTGGGAAAATGTTTTCTGGAGTATGGCTGTGTTCCCCAGTCTTCCATTTTGTAGGATCATTGAGAAAGAAAACATTAGGTAAGAAGTAGAAATCTGCTTAAGCAATTTCTGGTTTTGTGTGAAGATATTCTTTTATATCTTTACATCCACAGAGTTTTTGCATTTTCTTTTTGAATCAGGTTATCACTGAGTTTGTCAACTAGTTATGAACTCTCTAGGTCTCCTGAGTCGATCTTGAATTTTTAATCCTCCTGCTTCAGACTCCCTAATAGCTAGATTGCAGGTATGTACAGATATCTCAATTTCGAGGTTTTATTTTTTCTTTATATCTTTGGGTTTTTTTTTTTTTTTTTTTGGACTATTGTAATAGTGAACTGTCGAGGTGGCAAAAAGAAAGAAATGAATGATTTGGGCCTGAGAATGTCAATAGAGAAGAACAAGGCACCCCTCCCGCAAGTTGGATGATTAGTGCCAGCAGGAATTACAAGGCAGAAACCACAGGAACTGCTATAAAGCATCTAGTGGATGGAGCTGTTGTGTCTTACAGTTAGGTGAGACATGCTGAGGCCCAGAAGAAACTTTGATAACGTTGTGTTGGTGGATTATAAATGGCTTTGAATATATTTGCCAAGAGAGAATTCTGTAGGCAATAGTGAGAGGGCTTCCAGGCTTGTAGGCAAAGAAGTAACATACTCGGACATTCTCTGTGAGTAAACAGGCAGCACTATGACAGAGAATGTGCACACGGGAGGGTGTAGGATGAGTCTTTGCTACAGCACTGTGAAGGGGGAAATGGAGAGATGACTGAGCCTGTAAGCTTTCTAAGCATGAGGACCTGAGTGCAGATCCGCAGTACCCATATAGGAAGCCAGGCATAGTGCTGCATGTCTGTAATCCCAGGGATGGGGAGGTAGAGAAGAGGATCCCGTGAGCTCATTAGCTGGCGAGGCTTACTGAATTAGTGAACTCCATAATCAGTAAGAAACCTGCTTAAAAAACAGGTGAAGAACAATTAAGAAATCTGACATCAACCTTCACATGCACACATGTGTGCCCATGCCAGTAAACATACATTCCTACTCCACAGCCCAGAATAACAGAATACCAATGTTTAGGTGAAAGATAAATGTAACAGGAACAATTATTTTCTTCAAAGGCAGCTGAAAGATGCACATGATAACGCATGAGCCTAGAATATGAATTTTGTCCTCTGTGAGGGATGATATTCATGGGCGTTAGTAGCGTTAAAAGATATAGAAGTTGTCATCTTATCCATGACGCTGTCAGCATTAGCACTTGTGCGAATCGTTAAGCTCATCATGGTCTGTCTAGTTGGAAGAAAATAGCATTCACAACTCCAGGCTTGAGTCTATTGGCAAGAATTGTCAGCATTGACCTTAGTCAGACCTTTTTCTATCAGAAAGTAAAATGCTATGAGAATATACAGTGCTCAGAAGAGCATTTTCTAGATAGCTCAGAAAATGCTTTGAAGTTTCATGAAGTTCTGAAGCTTATTGTCTAATATATATATATTTTAAATCTAAAATGCTTTTTGTCTCATTCTAAGAATCATTATTATATTAAAAGCTATAAAGAACTTAGCCTATCATTTGCTTAGTAAAAGACTCTCCTTTTTTTACATAGTGAGAACCACAGGGAGTCTGCTTTCAGCAAGCACATTGTTGAATACCCATGTGATGTTGTTTTCCTTGTATGCCTACCCTGTGTGCAGACACTACCCTATGGTTCATCTTGATATGCCACTCGAGTATACATTGGTCACTAGTGTCCTCAGTATGGCCATATCTGGTTTCAGTAATGTCCAAAGAAGCCTAAAGAATGCATATAAATTGATTGGGCCTTTCGGGTTTTTTGTTTGTTTGTTTGTTTGTTTGTTTGTTTGTTTTTGACAGTTTCTCTGTGTAGTCTTGGCTGTCCTGGAACTCACTCTGTAGACCAGGCTGGCCTCGAACTCAGAAATCCGCCTGCCTCTGCCTCCCGAGTGTTGGGATTAAAGGCGTGAGCCATCACTGCCCTGCTGATTGGGCCTTTCTTTTTTTTTTTTTTTTTTATTTCTTTTTATTTTATTTTATTTTATTTTATTTTATATATATATTTTTTTATTTTTGATACTTTATTTACATTTCCATTGTTTCCCCTTTTCTGGGTCTCCTCTTTGGAAACCCCCTATCCCCTCCCCAACCTGCCTCTATGAGGGAATTCCACCTCCCACCCACCTGCCCACCTATCCCCATATTCCCACC
>JAPYYD010000150.1:0-18368 GCA_028551405.1 Uromys caudimaculatus | reverse complement strand
CGGACACACACACACTCACAACTGCACACGGTATCGTTCTTCTCCTGTTTTTCTTCATCTCTCTCCTTTTCTTTTTGGTTTTTCGAGACAGGGTTTCTCTGTGTAGCCCTGGCTGTCCTGGAACTCACTCTGTAGACCAGGCTGGCCTCGGACTCAGAAATCCGCCTGCCTCTGCCTCCCAAGCGCTGGGATTCTCTCCTTTTCTAATGCTATAGTGTCATTAACTGTATATTTTTTATTCGTCTTTTCCCACTCTTTGGTCTTACCATTGATCCCCGTGTGGGTGGCTTTTCCCGAAGCCCGTGGCAGTCACGAGTGTCCCGGCTCCCGTCTTCCACCTCCATTGCTCTTTTATTTATCATAAATTTTATTCTGGTCGGTGCGGTCCCAGCTGTGTGCTAATGCCGAGACATCCGACTCCTCCCCTTCCTCCTCTGCGCCTGCGCAGTCTCCCCTCTGGTCCGGATGCTGTTGGCTCCAGCACACGCTCTTTCACCTCGCGGTGCACTCTGGTCCTATTCCGTGTTTTATTTTATATTTCGTACGAATTATGTCTTTCATAATGTAAGGGGTTCTTCGTAGTCTCCGTCCAAACTGGAAAAGAACGTTCTATGTGTATTCAGCAATGCACTAACCTAAGTTCTTAAATATATTAACTAAAAGTAAACACGGTGGCTGGAGCTTGTAATCCATCCACTCCGGAGGTGGAGGCAAGAAAATTGATAGCTTAAGGGCAACCTGGGCTACGTAGTGAGTTCCAGCCTATGCCAGATTACACACGTACAGATATCAGAATATACAGAAATATGTGTTTATGAGAGAGCAATCCCAAAAATGAATGAACGAATGAGGTTGGGGAGATGCCTGGTCAGTAAAGCACCACGTATGCAAGAATGCGAACCCAGACCCCCGGAACCCACTAGGGAGCCGGGCAGGCTAATGCACATCTGCAGCATCTGCAATCCTGGTACCGGGGCGGCAGACACGGGAGGACCCCTGAGGCTCCCTGGCCAGCAAGGCTCGGAGGTCAGTGAGCTCTGGGCTCGGAGAGACGAGGTCAGCAGCTGGAGAGCAGTGGAGACGGACCCCCGGCACCAACATCTGGCCGGCACACCGCACACAGGCCCCGTGTCGCCGGGAGTCCGTGCGGAGGTGGACGGCACGGACTCTTCCTGGTCACTGAGGAGCGAGCTCAGTGCTCGCCACCCTGGGTGGAGTCTCCACGGCTCGCGGCCCAGCCGCTCAGTCTCTGTCCCCAACGCGGCTCTCGCGTTTGCGTGGCTGTGATGTAAACTGGACTCCAAGGGGGGTTCAGCCGCGACGGGGTCTGGACTCGGGAACAGGGCTCGCGTCTACACTGCTTCTGTGTGTGCTGTGAGGGTGATGCTGGCTGTCCTGTGAGTAGAGCGTCTTGAAGAACGTCTATGGCGCAGGCGCTGGGTGTAACCCAGACGTGGCGGTCCACTCCTGGCTGAGGCAAGAGGGTTGCAAGTTCAAAGCCAGCCTGAACTACATAGTGAGAGGCTGCCTCAGAAAATAAAAGGAATTGAGAAAGAGGGAAGGAAGGAAAGAAAAGAAAGAAAAAAAGGAAAGATAGGGGAGGGGAGACAAGGAAGGCGTAACCGGATCTGAGACTTGTCTACTTGTAACCTTGTATGGAAGTGTGGGTGCCACATCTCAGCTTTGTCTTTTGCAGTGACTTGCATGCACGGAGGGTCCTGGACAGGTAACATGTGCATCTGCCCCAACGGCTTCGGGGGGGATCGCTGTCAGGACACAGTCCCCATCTGCGAGAACGGAGGCTCGTGGGACGGGCTCAAATGTCGGTGCACCAGCTTCTTCTATGGACCTCGGTGTGAGGAAGTGGCGGAAAGCGTAGAGATAGGTAAGTGACTACAGTGTGGGCGGGGCTCTCCCCAGTGTGGGCGGGGCTCTCTCCCCAGTGTGGGCGGGGCTCTCCCCAGTGTGGGCGGGGCTCCCTCCCCGGTGTGGGCGGGGCTCCCTCCCCGGTGTGGGCGGGGCTCTCTCCCCAGTACTGAGCATAAGAAGTCCCCACCAGACACCGGTCCTTGCCCTACTTCTTATGGCCCATATTTTTTAAAAAGATTTATTTGTGTGTGCAAGTGCCAAAAGTGTGGGCACCCCCAGAGGCCAGAAGAAAGTGCTGGATCGCCGGAACTTGAGTTCCAGGTGGTTGTGAGCTGCCCGACCCAGGTGCTGGGAACTGAACTCCAGTCCCCTGCAAAAGCAATATACACTGTTAATCACCGGAGCACCGCTCCAGTCACCCCATATCTTACATTTACCTAGTGGTAAAGACGTTAAAAATACTTTTTAGAATGAACAAACAACAACAATAAACAAACAAATGAGAAACAGAAGCAAGCAAGATGGCTCTTGCCACCAATCCTGAAGGCAAGAGAGTTCAATCCCTCAAACCCATGTGGTGGAAGGAGAGAACTGGTTCCTGCAAGCTGTCCTCTGGTCTCCACATACATGCCACTGCATGTGCACACGTGCACATACATGAGCACACACAGACGCCTCTACATACAAACAAACAAGAATAAACAGGAATCAAGGGCCGTAGAGACGGCTAAGTTGGTAAAGTGCTTGCCACAGGAGCAGAAGGAACTCAGTCTGAGGATCCCCAGCACCCAAGTAAAACGCTGGGTGTGGAAGTGCATACCCATAATCCCAATGTGAGTGGGGGGTATTGCGCAGAGAATAATGGATTCCTGCAGCTTGCTGGCCAGCTGGCTTACCCAAACTGATGAGCTCCAGGTTCCATGAGAGACCCTGTCTCAAAAAAAAAAAATAAGGTGGAAATTGTTTAAGAAGACACTCGATGTTGACCTCTGACCTCCATGTGCAGGTGCATGAACACATCTCCACATGTGCACACACACACACACACACACACCACATAGTGCACATACACAAATAAATAAGTAGGGACTGGAGACATGGCTCCGTGGTTAAGAGCACTTGCTGTCAAAGGACTCAGGTTTGGTTTCTAGCACCCACATGGCAGCTGACAATCCTCTGTAACTCCAGTTGCAGGGGATCCGAGGATCTCTTCTGGCCTTCTCGGGCACCAGGCACACACATGGTGCATAGATATACGTGCAGGCAGAACACCTATACACCTAAAATAAAATCAATAAACCTCAAAAAATGTTTAATATAAATAAATAAGAATCGACCAAGAAGATATATTTTTGAAACAATGCAAATTCATGAAAACATTTTAACAGAAAATAGAGTTAAGTGAGTACAAAGCCGGGTGCAGTGGCTCAAGTCTATAAACCCAGCACTTGGGGGGCTGAGACAGGAGAATCAAGAGTTCAAGGCCAACCTGGACTGCATAGTAACACTCTGTCTCAAAGAGGAAAAAGATAAACACAGGGGGTCCCCAATTTACCGTGAGGGAGTCAGTCAGTTTACCTGGGCTAGAGGGATAGCTTGGTTGGTAAAGTGCTTGTCTTGCAAGTGTGAGGACCCAAGTTCAATCCCCAGAACCTGTGCAAAAGAAAAAAACAAACAAACGAAAAATAACGACAGGATGGTGTGTGGGGGAAAGGCAGGGTCAACCAGAGCCCCAGGCCTAGCTGGCCAGCCAGCCTTGCCTTTCCGTCAGTTCCAAACCACTGAGAGACCTGTCCCCAAAAGCAAAGTGGATGGTGCCCGGAGGGCAATGCTGATGCTGTCATCTGGCCTCAACACACAACTGCAGACACACACATCCACACCTACATACAGAGAGAGAGAGAGAGAGAGAGAGAGAGAGAGAGAGAGAATCTGGTTTACCATGCTGAAACAGTAGTTACTGTTCTGTAGAAACTCTACTTTAAGTTTCGAATGTGAGTCTTCCCCTGGGCTGGTGCCATGGGACCAGGCTATCTCGAAATGCTGAGGTGCAGCTCCCACAGTCAGACACACGGACACACTCGAGTCATCAGACTGGGTGTGGGGTGCACACCTTTAATCCCAGGGTTTAGCAGAGGCAGAGGCAGACAGATCTCTATGAGCTCGAGGCAAGCCTGGTCTACATAGTGAGGTCCAGACCAGCCAAGGATACACAGAAAGATCCTTGTCTCAAACAAAGAGAAACAATTAACCAGGCTGTGCTGCTGAACAAGAGTGTGCTGTGGCTTACAGGAGCAAATGCTATACGTGTGTGTGTGTCTGTGTGTGTCTGTGTGTCTGTGTAGACATGCCTTGTGCATCCTACCACTCAGCTACATCCCCAGATTAATTAATGCCCAGGTTAAGAACATGTTTTAAATATTATTTTATGTGTGTGAGTACTCTGTCTTCAGACACACCAGAAGAGGGCATCAAATCCCATTACAGATGGTTCTGAGCCACCATGTGGTTGCTGGGAATTGAACTCAGGACCTCTGGAAGAGCAGTCAGTGCTCTTAACCACTGAGCTATCTCTCCAGCCCAGGTTAAGGACATTTTTAATTTATGAAATGTTCAATGTGCAGTGGACGTATCAGGATATAACTCTACCCTACGGGGACCTGGGGGGCACTCTAGAGTCAGTAAAGTTGCCATCCGTAAGCCCTAAGGAGTGTACTATGACCCGCTTCCTCCAGGGCCAATATGTTGGAGGAGGCCTATGTCACTCCCTGCACCCAGGGTGGGCCTTCAGGGACCGATGATTTCACTGGTAAGGGTCCATCCCAATGGTCAATGCTCCTGTCTGTCCCACTTAGAGCCGACAGTCACTGCATCTGTAGAATCGAGCGTGACAGTAACCAGTGAAGAGTACAGCGAGAAGCTACAGGACCGAAACTCCACAGAATTCAGTAACTTCAGTAAGAAATTCACAGAGCAGGTAACCCTGAAAGAACTACCCCCCCCCTCCAAGGGCCCTTCAGCTCTCCACCCCACCCCACCCCCACCCCCAATCCCGGGGAGGAGTCTGGAGGGGTTAAGATGCCAGCGGGGTATGTTAGTGTCCTCAGCTTCCCCAGGTCCTCAGCCAGGGCAGAGAAGGATGGGAAGCAAGGTTTGCTTGGGAGCTGCAAGAGGGGAGCAGGACAGACCTGGTCTCTTGACAAGAGGACTTTCTATTTGGCCTCTGTGTCACTGGTGGGTGGGATGAGGACTGGGAGTGCTGATATCCCACAGGAAATCCCCGAGGTAGGACCTCTGGGATGACATATTGCCTCGTCTTGCAGATGGCGGAGATTTATGCTGGTATCCCGGAGTATGAAGGGGTTATCATCAAAAGCCTGAGGTGAGTCCCTGGGTCTGGAAAGAAGAGGGCCTTCTGCACCGCAGCAAGGGCCATGATTACAGAGGCCATTTGGGGGGCTGCCTGCATCACCGCACAGTGGGGGCCTTGCAGGGACACCAGTGGTTGTAACATTTTCTGAGCTCACAGTTCTGGAAGCCCCTGGAAGTCTGAGCTCAAGTATGGTGCCTTTATCCTGGGTCCTTGTGTGATATTTCCACCCTGTGTGCATATGGTAACTATCTCTTTGTCTAACCAAATGTGTGTGTGTGTGTGTGTGTGTGTGTGTGTGTGTGTGTGTGTGTGTGCTTGTGTCTGTTTCTCTCCGTGTGCCTCTGTCTCTTTCTATGTCCCTTTCCCCCTCTGTCTCCATCTCTCTGTCTTTCCTGATAAAACCTTGTTCTGTACTCTAGGCTAGCTTGAACACACTACATAGCCCAGGTTAGCCTCGAGCTCTCAATCCTCTTGCCCGGAATCCTTCCCAGGATTGTAGAGGAGGTAGATTCTGTCCAGGGAAGGGATGGAAAGGATGAGTAAGTAGCAGGGACGAGCCTGGAGGATGCTCAAGTGTCCCACCGCTCTCTCCCCAGGAAAGGCAGTGTCGTGGTGGATTATGATGTCATCCTGAGGGCCGAGTATACCCCAGGATTTGAAAACACGTTCGAGAGCATCGTCAGTAACCTAGAGACAAAAATCAAGAATGCAACAGAACATCTAGTACAAAATAACACCATCTGTTCAGGTAAAGTACTCCTGGAGGGACACACGGTCAGAGAGCAACCCATTAGTCTCTCTACCTGAGAGAGACAGGTGGGGTGCTGTGAAAGAAGGCAGGGGGAGATTGTGGGACATTGTGATCTGTGTCCAGAGCTAGGTCTTGTCATTCCTGCCTCGCTCCAAGAAAGCCTTGGATGAGAGGGCCCCGGACAGCTAGGATGGAGAATTCCTGCAGGGCGTCTTATCAAGGGGACTGAGCCGGATGCTGAGGCACCACACGATTACCATGAGGGGTGTGGGGATTGTGGCAGAGGGGATGAGGGCAGAAGAGGAGCCGCAGGATCCTCTGAGTGTGACCGTCTGGAGAAGGATCCTGATATCCCCTGCTGTAGTTTTCTATGTCCAGCCCCTACTAGTTAAAAGTGTTGTGTCCAAACTTGGTGGAAACAGCTCAGAAAAGGAACGATGTCTTTGTCACCTGGCTTGCGGGACACAGTCTCCCCTGGATGGGAAAGCATGGCGTCGGGCAGCCCTGTGATAGCCGAAGCCTGCTGTCTGCCATTCCTTAGGACGTTCTGATCTGGCCTATGTGGTGGCTGTCTTTGAACTCAGCCCTTGGGGAGTCAGAGGCAGGTGGATCTTTGTGAATTTGAGATCAACCTGGTCACATATCGAGTTCCGGGAGAGCCAGGGCTACATGCACAGTGAAACCCTGTCTTAGATAGATAGATAGATAGATAGATAGATAGATAGATAGATAGATAGATAGACAGATAGACAGACAGAATCCTCAAAGCAGAAGGCTCAGATGAAAGCGACACGGTCTGAAGCCTTCCAGCCTGCTTCCTCCATTGACCCAGGGAAGACCCCATGACCGCCCCCAAAGGTTCCACAACTTTCCCAAATGCACCGTCATCTGGAAACCAAGTGTCTGAACACACAAGCTTGCAGAGAACACTTGACATTTAAACCACTACACTGTGTGGGTCAGTCCCGTCTCCCCCACGCACCGAAGGTGCTAAAGGAGCCTCTGTGACGATGGGCTTTCTTATGTGTCTCCTTCACAGCTTTACTGTGTTTCAACTCATCGGCCACCCGGGTGCAAAGCAATATCACATTCAGTAACAACGCTGAGGGTATGTAGTCTGATAATGTGACTGGCTCTGGGAAAGGCTGGAGAGGCAGAGGGGCAGGGCAGGGAGGAGCAGGGAGGAGCAGGGAGGAGCAGGCAGAAGTAGAGGGAGGAGCCAGGAAGGGGAGAGCTGAGCAGGGAGAAACCTGATTCTTAGCTGTTCTTCCATGTCCCCCCCCTCAGAGACATGCAAGAAGGAGGCTGGAGAGGACTTTGCAAAGTATGTCACATCGGGGCTCAAGAACAACAAGTGGTACTGTATCACACCCTGCTCATCAGGGTACAGCACCTCCAAGAACTGCTCCTACGGCAAATGTCAGCTGCAGCGAAGTGGACCCCGGTGCCTGTGAGTCTCCCCCCCCCCCCCCCGCTTTGCCCATGCGGTTGCTCCTCTCTTGGAGGCCAAGGTCATGAGATTCTATCCCTACACCCCTTGAAAGTATACAGTTGTGAAAGAATCAGGTTGGCTGGGACGTGTTAAAGGGGCACGCGTGGCCAAGCCCAGAGTGACTAGAGTGGGTCAGGAGCTAACTGTCCAGCATGGTAGGAAAAACTCTAGGACAGAATAAGTGATGCTCCTGCTTCAGGGGGCTCCCGGGCAAGCAGAGAACAGGCCTCCTTCTCAGAGGGCGAGGACAGGTGGGTAAAGTGGGAAAGGTGCTTGCTACCAAGCCTGAGTTAATCTCTGGGATCTGCACGGTGGAAGGAAAGAACCAACATTTGCAAGTTCTCTAACCTACACACACACACACACACACAGAGAGAGAGAGAGAGAGAGAGAGAGAGAGAGAGAAAGAGAGAGAGAGAATTATAGAATTATACATTTATTTTATGCATATGAGTACACTGTAGCTGTCTTCAGACACACCAGAAGAGGGCATCAGATCCCATTACAGATGGTTGTGAGCCACCATGTGGTTGCTGGGAATTGAACTCAGGACCTCTGGGAGAGCAGTCAGTGCTCTTAACCGTTGAGCCATCTCTCCAGTCTCAATTTCATAAGTTTTTTTAAAAATGGCCCCTGCTACAGAAGTAGATAAAGAAAGCTACGTGTCTCCGTGGGGACAGGAAACCTGCATAGCCTAATCACAGACACAGGACATAGGAAAGTCAAGAGAGGCATTATAAACTGAACACTGAGCAAGTGCTGCATATCTGTGGTGCCAGCGCTTGGGAGGTAGAGTCTCCAGGAAGATCACGAGCTCGAGGTCCGTCTGAGCTACCCAGAGAGGCTCTGTCTCAAAAACATCGAGGGCTAGGAAGATGGCCCAGTTGATAAAAATGCTTGCCGTGCAAGCATGAGAACCTGAGTTAAGATCCCTGGCACCCATGTAAAAAAAAAAAGCCGGGCATGAGCTAGAGACATATGTCAGGAGTTAGAGGACCCACCTGGTGGCTGACAACCACCCGTAACTCCAGTTCCAGGAAATGTTATGCCCTCTTCTGGTTGCTATGGGCACTGCACGCACGTGGTACATAAGTGTCTATGCAGACAACTTTCATATACATAAAGTAAATTTACTTCCAAACACTTAAAAGTAATTTTAAAAACACGTCCCAGCACTGGAGACACGTGGATCCCCGGGGCTGGATGGCCAGCCCACCTGGATTACTTTTCAAGCTCCAAACCAGTCTATTAATTACTTTTGTTGCTGTGATAAAACACCATGACCGAAAGCAACTTATGAAAGAGCATTTATTTAGGTTTATGGTTCCATGGGGGGGGGGGTGTCTCATAACCGCGAGGAAGGCAGCAGATAACCAGGGCAGGAGCTAGCCAATCACATTTCATCACACCTGAAGCTGAGGGAGCAAACCGGAAATGGCCCGAGGCTATCAGGCTATAAGCTCTGAACGCTGACTTTGAGATGCACTTCTTCTAGCAAGGCTCCTCATCTTAAAGGTCCCATAACCTCCTAGACAGCACCAACAAGTGGGAGTCAAACATTCAAATACTGTGGGGGACATTTCTCACTCAAACCATTACAACTGCGTAGAGACTTGTCTCAAAAAACCAGGTGGACAGTGCCTGAGGAATAACACCCGAGGTTGGCCTCTGTCTCCACACGCACGCACATACATGCACACGCTTGTAAACACATGTACATACACAGACACACACACACAGACACACAGACACCCACATACACATCAGGGATAGCAGAAAGAGCAATTCACAGGCCTGAATTGCTATCCCAGTGGAATAGCTTCTTGGAGCAGAGGCTCCCAAGCTGATTCAAGATGAATCAGGGAAGAAATGGATATAGAGAGAGCAGCTTAGGTTGGGCAAGAAAAGCTTGGGGCAAGAAAGACGGGCTCTGGATCAGAAACGGAGGTGAGGGTGTTCGCAAATAGGACTGAAAATGAAAACATTGGGTGAGCAGGTAGACGGGCCAGCTTGGGGTGTAGGAAACAGGACCTGCTTACAGAGACTGGCCCTGGACCCGTCATCCTTTCATCTCCTCAGAACTGCATTCAAACTTGCACCTCATTAAGTGTCCTTGAGGCCGGAGCAATGGCTGACTCTTCTCTCTCCTCTCTGCCCCTTCTCCTATCTCAGCTGCCTGTCCACGGATACTCACTGGTACAGCGGGGAAAACTGCGACTGGGGCACCCAGAAAAGCCTGGTGTATGGGCTCGTGGGAGCCGGGGTGGCGGTGCTGTTGGTGATCCTTGTGATCCTCCTTGTGTTCTCCATGCGCTTCAGAAGAGACGCACAAAGGTGAGGCGCGCATGCGCACTCTTCCTTCGCCGTCCTAATCCTCTTTCTACGGTCTCTCCTTCGGCAATCTCCATCCTCGAGGTGGACGGTGGGCTGCTGAAAGCAGAGCTGTAGCTCATCTTGGGTCCTTGTCTCTCGTCTCTGATCATAACTGGGTTCCATGGCTCTTTCTCCCGATAGGCAAAGGTCCCGAGTGACTGAGATGTACAAGTGGGGTGAAGAGGAAGGCAGAGAGTCTCCTGGCGCCTTCCACAACGTCGGTTTTGAGCACAACGAAGGTATATTGGCCATCTCTGTGGAGCTCACACTCAGAATAATAGGAGGGGTGGGAGCCAGGAGACCCGGGAAAGGTCCTGGGATCATTTCCCGTCTCTGAACACTTAATGCCACATTCAAAGGCTTACCTGGAAGCTGGGTCGGATACAACGTGGGGGTTGTACAGCAACACCCTCGGGGAGGCACAGAGCCAACTAATGGCGTAGGTTTCTCTAGAGCATAAAGCTATGCCTTTAGGGGCATAGATGAGGGCCCAGGAGTGAGCGTCCTCATCAAGAAGTGACTTACATCTCAGAAAAGAGGTTATATATTGCCAAATGCTAGCATTATAATTTCTAAAAACAGGGCTGAGGGGCTGAGTCCGTGTGCTGGCTGAGCATGCGTGGAATGCGTGGAGTTTGACCTTCAGTGCCGCGCAAATCAGATGTGGTGATGTAACTGTGTAATCCCAGCAGACAGGACAGTCAGGAGTCAAAGTCATGCTTGCTATATAGTGAATTTGAGGCCAGCCTGGGATGCAAGAGATCCTGTCTCCAAGAGCAATAAACATGGCCGTCCTGGTAGTGGATACCTTTAATTCCAGCACTCTGAAGCCTGAAGGAACTGGATTTCTAAAGTTCAAGCCCAGTGTGTCTTTCTGAGACCGCTTCTCTATGTGACTCATATTGACCACAGCCTGTCACATTCTCGTTGGTTTTCTTTTCATGGTTGTGGGGTGAGCCCCTCCCCATCAGTGGGGCTCAAGGTCTCCCTAAACACCTGTCTCCTTTGCTCCTTCCTCCCGCAGAACGAGAAAACTACACCCCCCTGGACTCCGTGTACAGCAACTTCCAGCCTTCCCTAGACCATATAAACCCTGAAAACAAGGTAAGGATGACCCGGATGGGCCACTCCCTCCCGTACCCTGAGCCCTCCATTGCTCCCTCTGCCTGGTAGAATCCTCAGGCAAGCAAAGCCATCGTGTGTTGGTCCAGGCAGTGGTCTCTGGAACACACTTCAGTGGTTTTACTCAGAAGGGCAGGAGTTGGGGGAGAGGAACTCAGAACTTCTCCTGGCTTCAGACTCTGTTTCTTTCTGTGCTTTAGGCATGTCCTTGATACCCTAGGAATTTAAAAGTTTTGTGGGGGAGGGGCTGGAGAAACAGCTCAGTGGTGAAGCATACTTGTTGCTCTTACAGGGACTGTGTTTGGTTCCCAGCACCCACATCATGGTTCACAACCATCCAACTACAGTCCCAGGGAACTTGACACTAGGGGATATGACCCCATAAGCACCAGGCATGCACATGGCATGTTTACACACATTTAGGCAAACACTCATACACATAAAACAAATAAATCTTTTTTGAAAAAAGAATTTATTTATTTATTTTTTGAATCAGGGTCTTACTGCATAGCCCAAGCTGGCCTCAAATTTGTGCTCCTCCTGCCCCAGCCTCTTGAGTGCTGGGGTCATGGGTTTATATCACCAAGTCATTATAATGTTTAAAGTACAGTTTGCTGCTGAGCATGGGGTTCTGTTGGTAGTGCCTGCCTATTATGCACAAAATCCTGGTCTCTATCCTGCCCCTTCATAAGCTGCTGGTACAGCCTTGTCACTCCAGCACTGGTGAGGTAGAAGCAAGAGGATCAGGAACTCATGGTCTTTCTTGGCTATGGCATGAGTTTAAGGCTAGCCTGGACTACATGAGACTCTGTCTCCAAACATTTCATTTAAAATACGTGGAATATTTGAGGACAGGAGAAGACTTGGGGTGAAGATGAGATCAACCCAGCTGACCAGGAAGAGAGAATACCACTTATTTGTACTAGACTCTAAAACATAAGATTCTAGGGCAGGCAAGACAGCTCTGTGAATAAAGATGCTTGCCAAGAAGCCTGATGTCTTCAGTTCAGTTCCCAGGACCCACATGGTAGAAAGAGGAAACTGGTTCCCACGTGCTGTTCCCGGACCTCCATGCGCGTGTGCGCACACGCACACACACACGCACGCACGCACGCACACACACACACACACATGCACACGCACACACAAGAAACCAAATGTAGATCCAACATGGTAACAGACATCTCTAATCCCAGCACTCAGGAGGCAGAGACAGGCGGGTCTCTGTGAGTTCAAGGCCAGCCCGGTCTACAGAGTAAGACCCAAGCTATCCAGGGGTCTATAGTGAGCTCTGTCTCGGAAGGAAGGAAGGAAGGAAGGAAGGAAGGAAGGAAGGAAGGAAGGAAGGAAGGAAGGAAGGAGGGAGGGAAGGACATAGCTTTTTAACTGAGTCTTCTATAGACCTGAGTCTTACATGTCTCCCAAACTAGATTTCTCCTGTGCTCCACACTGATCTGTTTCTGTTTATCTTTTCAGATCCAGATTCAGAGGCCCCAGGTAGTCATAACATCGTTGTAAACACTAACACAAAAGCGGTTCTGCATGGATCCGTGGAGCTGAGGACCGAGGAGAATCATGTTTGGCCAAACATGGTGGAACACACCCCACCCTGAGAACCCCCATGGAGACTTATTGGGAAATAGACCCTGCAGTTACCAAGAATGGATACCAGAGAGGCGGTGCTGGAAGCTCAGACAATATGCAAGCTGCAGTGGCCATGTTATGATGGCAGGCCATACCTCCCAGAACCCCATGCCCAGAGATGGTCTCCTCTTCCCGGCCCAATTCAGCACCAAGGACAGTGTCCTGCCCGCCGCCATTGATTGTTTTAACATTGGAAAGATTACCTCCCGGCTCCATGACAAGCACTGTTTTTAACCTAGACCATCAGTCTTTACAAGGTCATGCTTAGTTTTACGTTTCTTTTTAAGACTGGGTATGATTAAAGCTTCTGTTTTATTGCATACAAGTTTTTCCTTATGTAAATACATATATGCTTATTTTTTTTAAGACTTATTTTGTTTTTAATTATGCATACATGTGCGTATCTGTGTGTGTGTGTGTGTATGTGTGTATGTGTGTGTGCATGCGCACATGAGTGCAATTGCCTGTGATGGCCAGAAGAGGGCATCAGAGCCTCTGGACTGGAGTAACAGGCTATTATTGTCTTTTTTCCTAGTACTGGGAAGTGAACTCAAATTCCTCTGTAAGAGCAGCCACACTCTTAATAGTCTCTCTGACCCCCCACCCCCATATATACTTATAATAACTAAAAGTAACCATAGCAAATTGGTCGCAAGTTTTACAGATTCTAGAACTTTCTCTAGTTGCCACATTGTACAGGTTCCTGGACCAAATGTACTGTGCTCTTTGTCCTCCACTTCCCTCCAGGATATAATTCAACCTTCAACACTATGAGAGGGAATATCTTCACCCAAGAAAGGTACCACCCCCGACCTTCCCCAGCACCAGTTGCTGACCTCTGGGGAATGGCATGAGGCAGGACCACACCCATCACACACCTGAGGCAGGAAGAGGATCAAGCTCTCTGGGGTTTGGAGAGATGGCTCAGTGCATAAGAACACTTTAGGGCAATCATGATGACCTGAGTTGAACCCCCCCCCCCCCAGAAGCCAAGTTAATTAACAGAGGAGAACTGGCAAGATAGCTCAGTGGTTAAAGATACTTTCTGTCAAAGCAGACCTGATAGGAGGGAATCAACCCTCACACACTGTCCTCTGATCTTCATATGTGCACCGTGATACATGCATGCACACATGTGCATACACAGACATACACAAAATAAATAATTAGAATGTACTAAATGCTTTTTTAAAAGCTGTGATTGCTGGATATGATGCCTCAAAACTTTAATCCTAGCACTCGGGAAACAGAAGCAGGCAGATCTCTCTGGGTTCAAGGCCAGCCTGGTCTACAGAGTGAGTTCCAGCCAGTCAGAGTCTATCTTAGTTAGGATTTTTATTGCTGCGACTCAGACATCATGACCAAAAAGCAAGTTGTGGAGGAAAGGATTTATTCAGTTTACACTTCCAGATCACAGTCCATCATTGGAGGAAGTCAGGACAGGAACTCAGGCAGGGCTGGAACCTGGAGACTGGGGCTGATGCAGACGTTGTGGAGGGATGCTGCTCACTGGCTTGCTTCCCCTGGCTTGCTCAGCCTGCTTTCTTATAGACCCCAGGACCACCAGCCCAGGGATGGCCCCACCCACCATGTACTGGGCCTTCCCCCCTTGATCACTAATTGAAAAAATGACTTCCACCTGGATCTCACAAAGGCATTTCCTCCACTGAGGCTCCCTCCTCTCTGATGACGCTAGCTTGTAGCAAGTTGACACAGAAAACCAGCCAGCACAGAGCCTACGATGTGACCCTGTCTCAGAAAAATAAGCATTTAAAAAAATAAAAACAGTGCGCATGGTCACCCACGTTGTCTGGAACCCTAGCTGCCAGCCTAGCTACAGATCCAGGACCCCATCTGAAGGAATCAGAGTGATGGAACAAGTCACCTGACTTTCTCCTCTGGTCTCCGTGTATGCCGCAAATACACATGCACGCAACATACACACGTGAGCACACATGAGCACACACCCACGAGAACAGACACACACTCCACATATACACGCACACTCCGAATACACACACGCACACACACACACTATGCATACACACAATAATAGTACATTTAAAACCCAACCCAAGTTCTGTATTCTCATGTTTCTTTGCAGAGCTCCTAAGAGATGGGAGCCCTATATTTCCAGCTCTCTCCTCAGCACTGCGGAGAATCATGTGACCACTTGGGTCCAGTCTGACTTTCTGCCTACAAGAACTAGACCATTCCCCAGGTCCACTACACTGCTACAAGTCTGAACATTTGGAGATGTTTTATTCTTACATGTGTTTGTGTGTGCTCAGAGGCGCTCACACAGGTGCATGCTACCACACACGTGGTCAGAAGACAACTTGTGGGAGTTGGTTCTCTCTATAGCATGTGGGCCTGGGGAATTGAACTCAGGTCCTCAGGCTTGGCAGCAAGCACCTTATCTGCTGAGATAATCTCGCTGGCCTGTGGTGGATAGCCCTGGGGCCTTTTGTATTCTAATTCTGCCCTCATGGGAGGGGCTTCAGAGAAGGAGTGAGTTACACCTGTGACTTCTTGTGAACCAATCCCCTAATGAATAAAAGAGCCAATCACTGGGCATGGAGGAGGGACTTCTAGGTCGGAGGAGGAGAAGAGAGGAGAAGGAGAAAGGGAGAGCCCTTTTGGAATGGGGAGAGCAGATAGGTAAGATGTAGCTAGTAGAGTCTCCTGGTATCATGGTGGATCCACAAGGATTCGCCACCAGAGGAATCAGGTTTACAAGATCAGGTTTTAGTTGATGTGCCCAGAGTTATTATTGTTTCTGAACTAAGTTTGTCTTGCGTTTTCCTTCACACATCGGCTCGTCTGGGTTCCAGAGAGAAAGGTACAGAGCAAAGTGTGGGTTTGCCTGATGTGCACCACAGAGGCTGTGGCTGTATTGAAGCTTGGGGCTGGTGTGGTAGCAACCTGCCAGTGGGGACCTAGAGAACTGGAGAGATCGTGGAGCTCTGAGTCAGAGATCCACAAGATAAAAGCAGGTCGGCCATTGCCCGCCAGTGCATGGCTGGCCAGCCCGCCGGGATGAGAGAACCAGGGCGTAGTGCGGGAACATGGTACACCATGCTTCTTTATTAATACTCCCCGCAACACTGGCCTATTAGGCATAGGTTTTAAATTTGATTCTTTTTAGCTTTGTAAATGTGTGAGTGTACAGGTTTGTGTGGGGGGATGCAGTCACGTGTGCCATGGAGAACTTGAGAACAGTCTCTGGTGCCCTCCGACTTCCCTCCCTTCTTGGTTGAGACAAGATAGCTTCCTGTTCACTGCTGCCTGTGCCAGTCCAGCTGAACCACCAACTTCCGGGCATTCTCTGGCCCCTGGCTCCCATGTCAACTTCGGAACACCGGGACTTCAGATGTGTGCTACTGGCCCATCTGTATGTGATTCTGTGGGTTCTAACTCAGGCCTCTACATTTGTATAACAAGCACTTTACCCAGTGAGCCCTCCCTCCAATCCTTGGGGGTGATTCTGTTTGTTTGTTTGTTTGTTTGTTTGTTTGTTTGTTTATATGCATTGATGTTCTGCCTGCATGTATGTCTGTATGAGAGAGTCAGATCCCCTGAAAATGGAGTTATAAACAACTGTGAGCTGCCCTGTGGATACTGGGAACTGAACCCAGGTGCTCTGGAAGAACAGCCAGTGCTCTTAACTGCTGACATCTCTCCAGTCCCCTTATTTATTTCTTTTTGAGACAGTGTAGCACTGGCCGGCCAAGAACTTGCTGTGCCGATCAGGCTGGCCTCTGAGATACACGTGATTCCTGGGTGCTGGGATCGAAGGTGTGGCCGGGCAAGAAAGGGATGTTCGTTTTCTATTCTTCCGGTCTCCAGATTGAGTGTCCCTTTTGCCCTTAGAAAGCCTCCCACTCCAAGCCGCTTTAGAGCCTAATCTGAGCCAGAGCACGGGCTCTGCTGCCCCCTCGTGGCACTTCTGCAGGCATTCCCTTAGAAAATCTAGCCTACATTTTTGCACTTACCCTCAAAACTCTCAGCATGTTGAATCTAGATGTCTTCACTTTTAAGAATTGCGTCTTGCCGGGCAGTGGTGGCGCACGCCTCTAATCCCAGCATTTGGGAGGCAGAGGCAGGAGGATTTCTGAGTTCGAGGCCAGCCTGGTCTACAGAGTGAGTTCCACGACAGCCAGAGCTACACAGAGAAACCCTGTCTTGAAAAAAACCAAAAAATAAAAAAATAAAAAAAGGAATTCTCTCTCATGGGCCTGCCCATCCATGGGACCTTTCCCCTCTTTTTCTTTGCATCTGAAACAGGGTTTTTGTAGACCAGGCTGGTCTTCCACTTGAAATGTAGCCGAGGATAACCTCGAACATCTGATCTTCCTGCTTCTACCTCCTGAGTGCTGGGATTGCAGGCATGAACCATCACGCCAAGAGTAGGACTTTCAGAGGGCTGTCAACTCTGCCTCGCGTGTTTCATGTCAACACCTTTTCCTGTTTGCTCCCATCCACTCAGCCATGCAGACACTGCCCAGCTCCCACACTCAGGACCTGTAGGATGACTCAGTGGGTAAAGGCACGTGCTGCCAAGCCTGACAACCCAAGTTCAATCCCTGAGACCCACACCATAGCAGCAAAGAACTACTGACTCCTGTAAACTAAAGCTTGAGCTGTACACACGCACAAAGGCATGCACACAATAGTTAATCATTAACCAAATGTGGAAAACCGTGACGGTTATATCATAAATGAAGGCATCCGAGGCAGAGACGAGTGGTTTGCCCAGAGTGCTAAAGAGCCTGACTGGCAGGCTGAGGTAAGATGATCATAAGGTCGGGAACAGCCTGGGCCTCATAGAGAGATCCTGTCTCCAAGATTTAAACAACAATGGCAGCAAACAGATAGGCTCATACTGAAAGAGGGTGGACCCTAGTCTAAAAGGTATTCTTACAAAATGGCGATGTTTGGACACAAAGACACACATGCTGAGGGGACGCCAGATAACACGGGGAGATGGAATGAGGAAGGGGATGGGTCTGCAAGCTGAGGACACCAGACATGGCCAGCAAGATGTGGTGGGGACTGCTTATGAAGGTGGTTTGGTTTTGGTTTTGGTTTTGGTTTTTTTTTTTTCCTGAACTGAGGGTTGAAACTAGAATCTCACCCATGCTTAGTACTCCCATTGAGTACAACCATTGAGCCACGCCCCCAGCCCCTCCCTGGGGGATTCTAGGCAGGTGCTCTACCACTGAGCCACGCCCCCAGCCCCTCACTGGGGGGATTCTAGGCAGGGGCTCTACCACTGAGCCACGCCCCCAGCCCCTCCCTGGGGGATTCTAGGCAGGGGCTCTACCACTGAGTCACACCCCTGGACCCTCTTTGCTTTTTGAGACAAGGTCTCAGTAAGTAGCCCAGGCTGGCCTCGAACTCACTATGTAGCCCAGGCTGGCCTTAAACTTTCTTCCATCCTCTTGCCTTCAGTCTCCCAAGTAGGATCTTAGCAGGCCTGCGCCATCACACCCTGCTCTGGTGAGAGATCTTGAGCCTTTTTCATCATGCCAGCACCTGCCTTGTAAGCCGGAGGCGAGGTCATGGGCACTCCAGCCCCGCCCACAGCCTTTCCAGGCTTCCTTACCATGCGCACCTGAGCCCATGTATGCCCAGCCTGGTAACCATGGTGCGCTCACTCACTCCCTCTCTGTACACTGGGGTCTGCTCATTCACACAATCTCCCCCACCGTTGTTTTGTTGTTGTTGTTGTTGTTGTTGTT
>JAPYYD010000149.1:0-18425 GCA_028551405.1 Uromys caudimaculatus | reverse complement strand
AAGTGAGATCCGGAAGTTTCGGAGTCTTTCTGTCCCCGGGTTCTCAGGCTCTGGATCCCGGCAGATCCGGGCGGGTCTGGGCGAGAGTTGCTGCTCCCCTCAACCCCACTCACGGCCTTTCCAGGCTCCTGGGGGGGCACCCCTCTCCAGTGCTCGATGGCTACCGACTCCTGGCGGCGCAGACAGAGGTTTCTGCCTTTCTATGGCGCTCGTTGGCTACCGACTCCTGGTGTCCCAGGCAGAGGGTTCCCCCTGCAAGTGAGATCCGGAAGTTTCGGAGTCTTTCTGTCCTCGGGTTCTCAGGCCCCGGATCCCGGCAGATCCGGGCGGGTCTGGGCGAGAGGTGCTGCTCTCCTCAACCCTACTCATGGTCCTTCCAAGTTTCTGTGAGGTTACCTTTCTACGGCGCTCGTTGGCTACCGACTCCTGGTGTCCCAGGCAGAGCTTAAAGAGAAATTTTAACTCCAGCTCAAGCTTGTGTGCCCATTTGAGATCCATCTAGCCTCCTCTTCATCCTCATGACACATGCATACTATTTTCCTTTGTGCATCCCAGGGTTTGATGATAGGTGTATATTTGCCCTGCTGCTCTGTATACCCCTCTGTGCTGCACTGCCATGTGCTGACCTGGGCTGTGGATTACATGCTATTCCTACCATCTATCTGCAGGATTTGGAATATCCTTAGGAAATATCAATACTTCCAGAGCAAGCCTCTTGACAATGGTCCTCACATCAACAGGGCATCGCCTTCAAAGACCTGGCCTCAGTTTTCTGGCACCTGATGTAGTGACATTATCTTTGTTCCATCTCTCTACCTCTCCTTTATTTGTGTAACCTATGCATGCCTGGGGAGTGACTGTATATATTCTTTACATATGCTATAATTACTGTGTGTACTCTTAGTTTAAGCCTTGTTAGGTCATCAACCATGTTTTGTCTTTTTGATGGTACTCCCACAGATAATATAGGAACTCTAATACAGCCATGGATGTTTTTTATTGTGTGGATGCATTCCTTCCTGGCTTGAGGGCTCTTGCAGCACTGGAGCATCTTCCCTGAACCTGCTTTTCCATAGTAGCTTGGGTCCAGTTTTCTTTCTGGCATGCAAAGAGCTGAATGCTTCCTTGGCTGTACATAAGTGGCTTCTCCAATAATTAAAACATAACACTTGTGCTTACCAATTATTGGAACAGACACTGCAAAATTATACAGCATCATTCAAATCATGCTTTCAAGGAGTCAAGAGAGGCACTTTCCCTGCCTTCTCTTTTAAAATAGAATTAATATCAACAAAGCAGTTAACCTTCTATACTGCATCAATCAATTCTGACAAACATAGCCACCAGGGTCCAGAAGCAACTTCATCATGGCATATCTTGCTCCATACTGTGGTTCTGTGATACCCAGAGCATCTTGTGAGATGCAGAGTCAAGCAGGCTGTTGCTATCATTTCTTCAGCACAGGTGAATGCATTAGTGCTTCTCAGTATTTTCTGATTATAAATATGGGTATTCCCTTTATGATATTTAAGTTTTATAAGGTTCTGCTTTACATTCATCATTCTAATTTTGATGCTATAATTTTATTTCATGTTGCACAATCTGCTCTGAGAGTTGACTATATGTGAAAAATTCTGGAACCTATGAAATACATAGGATAAGTCAACCTAAGGAAAGATTTTAATGTGGAAAAAATGTATTCTCATAACCAAGGGAGATACCATGAGCAGCCCAGAAATCCCTCTAATAAATTTGATATTGTCTAAATGCCTTAGAGGAAGCAAGCTTCTGCTTCCTGTTAGAATTCACACTGCTACAGCCAGTGTGTGTGTGTGTGTGCGTGTGTGTGTGTGTGTGTGTGTGTGTGTGTGTGTGTGTGTGTGTTTTCATGTGTATGTGGCTGTGCATGACAGTACCTGTGTATGTGGAGGCCAGAGGTTGATATTAATTTTTTGGCACTATTCTCCTATGCAAGCTTCACATCTTTCTTCTGACCAAACAGGCCATGGTGCCTGTCATCTGTGCTTACTAGCTGCCCCTCCATTCTGCATGCACAGAGCAATCAGGACCTTCCACTCCCACACTTTTTTTCTTAACCTGTGAGTATGGCTGTTCTTCTACCTTCTAGAACTGGTAAAGGAGTCTTATCTTCTGTGTGGGACCCTTAGAACTCAGTGGAGTGTCCTGTGACATTTCATAGAGATGGTAGCTAGTAAAACGTAGATAGCCTTTCTAACCAAACTTCAGAGTCACTGTCAACCAACTGTGGCAGATGATATTCTTCAGAAATGAATATTTATTGCTTTGAAACCACTGAACCTGAGGGTTACCACCTATGTATGCTAGCTCTTTTCATTGATGAGTTTCAGTACATGCTGTCTTCATTTCATCTAAAGAGTACCTACTGAAGGTACCGAGTCAATCTGTTTTATCTTTAAAACCACACATGGCTTTCTTTTATCTATTAGTTTCCCAAAGTCAACATTCTTTAAATCTATATGTATTCTCTAAAAGTGCCTATAAAATGAATTATTTTTTATCAAAAAATGTATCTGTTTTAGGGAGATGGAAATTTTTCTCTTTCAACTTGTAAAATTAGAATAGACAGTACAGGTACAATGGTGTTTGCAATAATGGGTATATTTTCAAAAATAAAAAATAACTTGTGCTGATTTTACACAAAGAAAGCTTTTGTTCTCCTGACACAGCTGTTTTCAGGATAATAACAAACAAAACAAAACTTTGTTGTACTTTATTGTTTAGCAGTTGTTTGGTTTTTAAAATGAGACCATTATTATTTATTACAATTCTCCAGAAAGCCTAGAATTGTGTGATAGCAACAAGTTTTGAAAGTGATAATGTGTACCCATATTTCTGTCCCAGCAAGAACCCCAGAGCTTTTCTTTAAGATGAGTTAATATCAATCATTGGACTTGAAGTTGACAAAATCCTAGACATAGTAAGGGGTATAGCGTCCAGCTGGAAATGAGTAGGGCAAAACATTCTTATGATTAGTCTTCTGAATGACAGAACTGGGAGGTAGGTCTGATGGAAATACCTATTGGAGCGAGAAGCCAGGGAACCTTGCAAGTTGTCTATGGCTACATAGAATTCTTGTGCATGTGTCCCAGGAGAATCACAGTTAAGATGTGGATGAGGAGAATGTGAAGCTTTGTGGAGAGCAAGCTTCCCTGGAATACTCTTGGAGCCTCTTTTGTTCACTTCTCACTCATGGAGCCTAACAAGCCAGCTTATAAAGAAAAGAATATTTCAAGGTATATCAATATAAGAATACAAAGTCTAGGACATGGTTACAACTTAATATCCCTTTGTCAAAGCAAAACAATTTAAAGTGAAGGACCGTATTCAACTTTAAGACTTTAGGAAAACAAAACAAAACAAACAAAAACACCCATAAAGGCAGAGCTCTTCAGTTGCCAGACACCCCAGGTTTTCTTCTGACTTTGGGAGCAAAGGACAGCATTTTTATAATAGCAAAGCAACATAGCTGGGTTAATAAAGGCATTGACTGTGATTTAGACTTGAGATCTCTCCTCAGTTGCTTTGAAAGTCCTGTAGTTGTGGATGGCTTCAGAGGAAGGGACATGATGCCTTTTGTAGAGATGTCTCTACCAGACTTGCTGACAGAGTCTGGAGTTACTGAAGTCTAACTTTGCTGATGCTTTTGTTTCCCCTCAGATATAGCAACTTTATATAAAGATTAAGTGACTGAATCAAGTTTGTTTACATTGAAGAGAAGCCTGTTCTGGGGAAAGGATCAGCATTGCAATCCAGACACTTAAATATACAATGACATCATTGATATTTACTAGGCTGGCTTCTAATTCTTTATTGTATTGTAAGATTGCTAGAGGCACCACTGTTTCCCTTTGTTCTTCTTTCCCTGGTAGATTTGGAACACAGGCCCTAATCCTCCTAGGAGAGTGCTCTGGCACTGCACTCTGTCCTTGGCCCTTGTATTTTGTGGTCGAGTCTTTCTATATAGTTCAGGATGCCTTTGAACTTCAGCTACCTTCTTAGTGCTGGGATTACAAGGGCAGTTCTCCACCCTATATTATCAAATATTATTTACCCCTCTAGTTACTTTGTAACATCAGAATCATGTGTCAATTTACTTAAAAATATAGAGTAAGTTTGTTAATTTCCTTAAATTTACAATAAATTCTACAAGATTTTAGATTTTCTTATATAATTTTTATGTTTATTAGTGTTTTGTCTATATGTATATATGTATGTGCACCACATGTGTGACTGGTGCCCACAGAGGCCAGGATAGGGTGTTGGATAAGTGGAATTATGGGTGGTTGTGAGCTGTCATGTACATGCTGAGAACCAAACCTCATTACTCTGGAAGAGCAATACATTCTTTTAACTGCTGAGAGTTCTCTAGTCCCCACAAGGTAGTTTGTTTTGTTTTTGTTTATTAAAATATAGATTAAAAAATGACCATTCAATACTTAGACAAGGTTTGAAATTGCAAAACAACTTAGATGAGAAGAGTCAATACTTAAATGCATGCTTCTTCATGCTTTTAACTAAATGGGGATAATGAATACTGCTGTGTTTACCCAATGGTTCATTTTTATGCTCCAGATCTCCTAGTTTATCTTCCCACCATCCATTTGCTTCCTTCAGTGGTGCTGTCTTTATTTTTAAGTGAGAAATAAAGATAATAGGCCAGTGATCAGCCTAGAGCAACAAGTCACAAACTTGGATCTTAGGCCTAGTCTCTGTTTTACCTTCTGCAAGATGATGTTTGCCACACTTCCTTACTAGTTACTACTTTCTTTTCTGAGAAATAAATAGATTCAAGTCTGTATGTCTGTCACGTGACCTCTTTGAAGGCAGTGACTGTGGAGTACTCACCTTTGAATTTCTGTATTCCAGTATGGTACACAGGACCAAGTACTTCCACAAATATAAAATATAATACAAGTTCCTATAACCAAAAGGTGTTATTAGTCATTACAGACTTTTAAAATGCACCATATGTTGTCAGACACTATAATATCAAAGCTTGCTTGTTTCCTGGTCCTACTTGCTTGAATTTTTTTTCTATTTTTCATCCCTATCCTTGAAGCTAAGCTGAGTTTCTTGTAGATAGGAAAAAAGATGCATTTGGATCAAAAGAAAAATTAACAAAGAAGACATTTTACTTGAAAATATTTTCTAGGGTTTTAGGAAAGTTATCTGGCCTTACTTGTGGAGCTGGCATGTTATAAATACTTTGCATTTTCACTGGAATCCTTTAAGAAAATGTTTTAAACCACTGCATCCACAGATGATGTTATTTGTGGCAATAATAGAAACAGTACTTAGAGAAGTGTCTTTCATGTCGCTTTATTCACAGGAAGGACAGTGGTGTGTGAAGGTACATTTTCGCAGCTTTTTGGGACTCCCCATCATAAATATCCACTTCTTACACACTCTGCAATAACAAGCTTACTGCTGGAGGACCCAAGTCTTACATTTCAAGCTTTGTGTTGGCTTTTTTTTTATTATTAAAAATTCCTCCTTTCTGAGGTACTTTTCTGCAATTTTTATTATTCAACGGTCAGTAAATGTTTTAATTTTCTTAATTACAAAAGAATGATTTCCAGATTTTGTTAATGTTTCTAAACTGGTTGTGATTAAACATGGAGAAAAATCAATGTGCTGAAGAGGATGAGGCAAAGCATATCATAAGTTTGAGAACAGCTTGGGCTACACTTGGCTGAGTATAATATCAGCTCATGCTTGTGATCATAAATCTTGGCAGGCTAAGGCTGGAAGATCTTGAGTTCAAGGCTAGTGAGAATATGTAGCTAGACATTGCCTAAAAAACAAAAATGGTAAAGCAAACATAGTAGTAGTAGTAGTAGTAGTAGTAGTAGTAGTAGTAGTAGTAGTAGTAGTAGTAGTAGTAAAAACAGGTCAGCATCAGATAAAGATGTGTCACTGAAGTGCTGCATTCTTTTGCAGTTTGTATTGTGTGTGCAATTTTGTGCATTGTGATATGGGGCTTCTACATGAATGCTGGCATGTTATAACTGTGTTACATAATAGCAGTGTTTTATCTTACATTTTATTGTTTTATTTGTAAAATAAAGCAGTACTGAATGTACTCTATAAGACTTTGAGAGGTTTGTTTTTAATTGCAGCTCGGCAGAGATTTAGTTGCATATTCATAACTGCTGGTGACGTGGTGTGAAGTGCTGAAACAATTACATTGTAAATTCTTTGCGCGAAGGTTCAGGAGAAAGATGATAGTGCTGAAGCCAGGTTTTATTTTAAGGTCTTTAGCCAATGGCTGTGAGAAATATGTAGAGGAGTACTGCATTGCTAATAAAACATTCCAGAAGAGGAAAAGTTAAGTGTATATCATTAGTTACAAGGAAAACATCCCTGGTGTAGCAGAGCATAAGGTGAGTAGAGCCATGCTAGTATACACAAATTTTCCCATCCAGAACATCTCTGTGTGTGTCTACTTTTTTGGTAGTTAATTCAAAGTGCTAAAAATTTATGTTACCTTATGCAAGAAAAATAAAGCTATCCTTCTTTATACAACATGTTGAGATGTTACTCGATTTGATTGGAAATAATGAGCAAAGAAGAGTTCTTCAACCTCTTTTTTACAAGAAAAGAAACAGGGCAAGTCAATTCAGATATCTCATCCAGCATAGCATACAGTGGTGCTCATCAACAGTCTTTTGTGTCTGTGATCTACATGAAATGTGACATGACAGTCCTCAGAAACAGGCTGCTTTATCCAGTCAGCCATGCTACAGGATGAGTTAACTTCTTACAAGGGAAATGGACTGGTATCTCCTTTGCATCCAACAGTGTCTCAGAGAACAAGGCAAATCACTTCATTTAAACAAGATTTCTTTTTCAAACGAACTTATCCCTTGTGTTAGTGACAGCATCCTTTAGCAAGAGCCAGGAAGCTTGCTCATCAACAGATTATTGGGCTTCTTGCCTCATGAAGGAGAATGTGCACAAGTAAAATAAATTTATAATAACTTTAATTTTAATGAGGTATAAATGATGTTATAAAGCACATATGAATAGAATGCAATTTGATATTCTTAAGCAACAAACACATTCATGTAGTTTCTTGTAGAACTACTCCTTAGTGAGCCCATAAATACAGTCTTCATAGCCAAACATTATTTTAAGTTGTTTTGGGATTTCTCTTATTTCCTGAGCCTCATTTTCTACCCAATCTCTCCTTGTTGTCATATCAACTATTTTGAATTTTCTAGCATCTTATGTAAGTGAAGTCAAACATGATGCCATAGTTCAGTCTTGTTCTCATGTGCCTCTTTAGGTGTGTGTATAGTGCGTGCGTGTGTGTGTGTGTGTGTGTGTGTGTGTGTGTGTGTGTATGTGTGTGTGTGTGACAGAGTCTCATCTCCAGCGACATGCTACTAAAACATGGTGGATCTTTTAAGAAGTGGAATCCAATTGAAATATCTTTAGATCATAAGCAGTATGTCTATTATTTCTTGACTCTGGTGTGAGTGACTCTGATGATTTTTTTTCCAGGATGATATTGTTTATTTGACTTATTACACATTTACACTGTATCCCATCATTGAAAGAAGCCAGGACAAGAACTCAAACAGGACAGGAACTTGGAGGCAGGAACTGATGAGGAGGTAAAGCTTGTTCCTTATGGCTTGGTTAGCCTGCCTTCTTTTTTTTGTTTTTTGTTTTTTTTTATTCTTTTTTTTTTTTTTGACACTTCATTTACATTTTTAAAGATTTATTTATTTTATTTATATGAGTACACACTGTGGCTGTCTTCAGACACACCAGAAGAAAGCAGCAGATCTCATTACAGGTGGTTGTGAGCCACCATGTAGTTGCTAGAAATTGAGTTCAGGACCTCTGGAAGAGCAGAGTGTTCTTAACCACTGAGCCTTCCAACTGTTGATCTTTATAAAACTACCTTACCAATGGCCCCCAGGCCAACCAGTTACAGACTGAAACCTCTAAAACCATAAACCAGCCTCTCACTTTACAAATTGATAGTATATTCACACAAAGCTCACTGACACACAGTATTTCACCTAAAAAAACAAACAAACAAAATAAAACAAACAAACAAAACTGGCTTCTTTATCCAGAATATGTATTTATTGATTCACCTCCAAGTTGTAACATAAACCTAGCACTCGTTTCTCCCCATTGTTGAATGTATTCCACAGTTCTCTCACTTGTTAGAGGACGGCTGGGTTATTTCCAGCCCCTAGTTGCTGTGGCCAATTACGTTCAAGTCTTGCCTTGTCCTGCTCTTCCGTTTTTCTTTACTTATTCCTGGAGTTGGGTGAATAACACAAGGGGTAGATTTATTGTAGCACCAGAAAATTCTGCCAAACTTTTAATAAGAAAAACAAATTTGGGAAATAAAAATTTTAAAGTAGTTGAAGAGCCCAGGAGAAGTGCTATTCATATGAACCACATCTGATTCAGAGCACTGGCAGTGTGCAGGAGCACTATTTTTCACAGTCTTAGCAATGCTGGCATTGATTTACTTATGTTTTAAACACTGTATTATGTAGTATGGTTGACAAGTTAAATTGTACATATTTGAGATAAAATAATGTTCTATAAATAATAACTATATAATGTTCTCTATCAAGCAAATTAGCACACCTATCATATTACAAAGTTACTGTTTAGGGTGAGAAATACTAATATTTAATATCCAGGCTCAACAAAATTTAAGTATATATCACATTGTTACTAAGTATAGACAACTTGCTATATTTTGGAACTCTAAAACTCATTTATCTTATTATTGAACGTTGTTACCATTAGACCAATATCTCCCCAACTGTCCTCCCTAAGCCTCAATATGCCATAATTCTACTCTAGTTTTAAGAGTTCACCTTTTTCAGATTCCACATATAAATGAGATTATGGAGTATTTTTTATGTTTAATGTGTTTCACTGAAGGAAAGGTCCTCCAGCTTCATGCTACCACACATAGTGGAGTGCCTTTCAAAGCTAAATATACACCACATCTTCTAGTTCCAGCCATTTGTTGATGAATCTCAAATGTCTTCACTGTTCAGCATATATATATTTGTGTGTGTTTTATATGTGATATGTATATATATGATTATACAGATAAATTTTGTTAATGTATAATTCAATACTTTATAATCCACACACTGAAATTCATAACCCAATAGCTTTTGTACATGCACAGATACTCTCAAACTAAAGTGTCACCAACTTTAGAATATTTTTATCAATTTAATTGGGAAGCATACACTTTTGTGTCATTCTTCATATCTCTTTTCCCCAGCCTTAAGCAACTAGCAATTTACATTTGTTCCCTACATATTTCTCTACTTATATGAACAGAATCACGTACTCATGGTCACTTATGACTGGTTTCTTTCACTGAGGATGGTGTTTCTGTCTTTGCAAGCACAACTATAATAGAACATGTTCATTATACATGGCACTGGGTTTATAATGGCATTTTTATATAATCATATATGACCTTGTTGCCATACCCAATCCTCCGTTTTATCTCCTTTCTACTTTCTTCCCTTTTTAGTCTTCTTTGTTCCCCTAGCAAGGTTCAATTCTATTTTCTATAACACATGTCATTTTTGTTATCTACATAACTGTAAATGAGAGAAAATATCATATTTGTCTTTTCTCAGTCTGACTTAATATGTTTAGTATTCTAATCTCCAGTTGCAATCATTTTCCTTCAAATGACATAATGTCTTTCTTTATAGAGGGATAAAATTTCATTATATACACATAACAACATTTTTGCAACACAACAAATTGCCTTTATTTCAGTATGTACCCACATTTCAATATTTAGTGGTCCTAAAGGAAATGACAAATGTGATGATGAGCCAGGAGGCCAGGCACACCCATCTGCAAACACAGCGATACAGAGCTCCTCTGGGTCCCTGCCTAGGGTCTGAGGAGTAACAATGAAACCTGAGTCCACAGGGTCAAGGGCCTCGTGTTCTAGCTGTGAGACTACACATCTGACCTCATGGTTGGCCAGGATGACATGAGAGCCCTGTTCAAACCTCTTGACTGTATAAAAGCAAAGCAAATATGGGAAAAGGAATCAATTCAGAATGGACTAAGGACTCTCCACATGGCCTTTCTCTAGGCATAACTGCCAATGACACTGAGCACTAGCCAGTCTGAATAGCCCTGTGACTGCTCTGTTCACCTGAAGACCTGAGCTTAAAGCTTAAGGGCTGATGAGAGAGGTAGGGTCAAGGTCTCAGCACTCCCTTGCTGGGCTTGGTGGGCTTGAGTGTGGTCTGGAGCTAAGTGAAGGAGGCCATGTTCTTCCAACCTTATCTGGTAGCTTTTGACCACAGCAAATGTTGGTAGTGATGGGCAACAAGGAACTTGAGGAGGGGGAAAGCACCACCCCTTGATAAAGGTGGAGAGTTGAGAAGCCCTGAATTCCTTACCCACACCAATTTCAGAAGGAAGAGAGGGTTACAATCTAAGCTTTAGCCAAGGATGTGCGTGGAGCATCACTTAAAATGTAAGAATGCAGGGGTGCTGCCAAAGTGTCCCCAAGCCCAGTAGTAGTCCCACAAGTTACCTGAAGCCTTTTCATCTATTCTAAGAGCCACCTTGCAGCTGTGGTGGGAAGGCAGGGCAGTCAAAGGCAGACCCAGGCCATGTGCCAGTAGCTGGTGATTGTGTGATCTGTCTGTTGACATTTGTGTTAGCTGTGCCCACCACTCCCAAAGGAAATTATTTCAATACACCTTCTTGATCCCAAAAGTTCAACCAGGCATATAGCAGATAGACTGAACAGATGATGTCTGTAATGAGAAGTCAGCTCAGGAACTTTGGGAAATTCCACCAGGTCCCCTGAGCACATGGGCACCCCTCCCCTTCTAGAAGAAACAGATTAGAGAGCACATAGGCTGGAAGGGAGGGGCTGATTAAGCCCCTACTATCTCATTCCCTAAGACAAATCAGTTTAAAAGTCACACTGTTCTGCCAATCACATTGTGCCTAATAGCTGCTGCTCTAAAAACCATACAAAAGCTTGATAAATGGGCTGCATGTGGCCGTCCTCTCCCGCCTTGGTCTGCAGGATGACCCCAGCATGCTGGAACAATAAATTCCTCTTGCATTTTGCATTGGTACTCACTCAGGGGGTCTCTGGGAAGTTAAGGCTCCGCAAAGTCTTACAGTTACACAGCACAACTTAGATATTTCAAATGGACAAGAAATTGGTATCAGAACAGAACTTCTTTATCTCTCCCTTTGTCTATCGATACCTAAGCTGATTTCATAATTTAGTTATTATTAATAATATTCTAACCAAAGGCAACTTATAGAAAAATAGTTTACTTGGGCTATAGATCAGAGGAATCAGAGTTCATCATGGCCAGGAAGTACAGCAGCAATTTCAAGGCATGGTGATAAGAACTGGATGCTGAGAACTCATATCTTAACCACAACCACTAAGCAGAGTGAACAAGTAGAGATGCTGTGAGTCTTTAAACTCTCAAAACCCACCTCCAGTGACATACTACCTCCAACAAAGCCATACTTTCTAAACTTCAACCAGGCATATAGCAGATAGACTGAACAGATGATGTTTGTAATGAGAAGTCAGCTCAGGAACTTTGGGAAATTCCACCAGGTCCTCCAAGCACATGGGCACCCCTCCCCTCCTGGAAGAAACAGATTAGAGAGCACATAGCACACAGCACCACCACGGGGGAGTTCAAGTATTCAAATACATGGGCCTATGTGAGACAGTCTCATTTAAACTCTTATAATGATGTACTGTGAGTGTGTGTGTGTGTGTGTGTGTGTGTGTGTGTGTGTGTTTCTGTCTATGTGTGTCTGTGTGTGTCTATGAGTGTGTGTATGAATATATCTTGAGACAAATAGGAGACTGGATTTTAAGTATATTCCTAATAAAAATTATACAAGTTTAGGTGATGAATATGCTAATTTGAATTGACATTACATGATCAGGGTACAAATGAATACATAAAAATGTTTCAGAAAAAAATGACAAAACAGGAGAAATTAGAAATGCATTCTTCTGAATATCATAGTAAACCTATGGTAGGAATTTTAATAAATTGCTTTATCTGCTTGAAAAAAGAAGTAAGGCTGCAATAAACACTCATGTCTAATTGTCTCTGTAATGTGTTGACTTGGAGTTCATCAGGCAAAAACCAAAGAATGGTGTAGAGATGTCATAATGGTAGACTTAGTTTCACCCTTGAGGGACCCAGGGCTCCGGCTGCATATGTTGCAGAGGATGGCTTTGTTGGACATTAGTGGGAGGAGCAGCCCGTGGGCCTGAAGGAATTTGATGCACCAGTATAGGGGAATGACAGGGAGAGAAGACAGGAGTGGGTGAGGTGGGGGAGCACCCTCATAGACGCAGGGGAAGGGGGGATGGGATAGGGAGTTTCCAAATGGGAGACCTGGAAAGGGAGAAACATTTGAAATGTAAATAAAGAAAATATCCAAGAAGAAAAAAAAAAAAAAAAAAAACTCTGTAATGTTTTCCATAGTAGTAGACTAATTCACATTCCAATCAGGTGTACTTAAGGAATTCTTCAGATTCTCACCAAAATATGCATTGGCTTTGGTTCTATTAATAATGCCATCTGACTGGGATTTTCTGAAATCTCGGTTTAGTTTGAGTTTCCTTTCCACAGTGGCTAGTGATGTTCAACAGTTTACATGTTTTTTGGCCTTTCATACTTCATATTTTGAGAACTGTCTTGCTTTCACTGGTCCATCTATTGATTGTGTAATTTAATTTCTTGGTATTTAGATTTTTAGTTCTTTGTATGTTAAATATATTAATCATTAATCCTCTCTATCAGATGTGGGGTTAGCAAAGATTTCCTTCCATTGTGTAGGCTTTCTTCACTCAATTATTAGCTTTGCTGTACAGAAATTTTCTAATTCCATGAATTTTTGTCAGTTACAGGCCTGTTTTGTTTTGTTTTGTTTTTCTTCATGAACAGTTCTTTTCA
The DNA here is from genome assembly GCA_028551405.1 of Uromys caudimaculatus. Taxonomy (NCBI): domain Eukaryota; kingdom Metazoa; phylum Chordata; class Mammalia; order Rodentia; family Muridae; genus Uromys; species Uromys caudimaculatus. Next base: position 5,394 of record JAPYYD010000149.1, on the reverse strand, counting down.
GGCAGTCATTACCTTAGCCTGTCTATTTAAATGTCTTCCTTATAGTTTCCATTTCAGCCATTCAAATAGTGCATGAAGGCCTTAAATCCAGTTTGTACTAAGTGAGAAACAAGGATTTGGATTCATTCTTCGACAGTTCCATCAACATTTGGTGATGAGGATGATTTTCTTTACTGTATGCTTTTGATGTATCTGTCAGTTTTTAAGCAACTGTTGCTTTGGGTCATATATTTTAGTTTATTGCCCTTGAATATTTGTTTTTATGCCAGTACCATGAGGTTTTTATTACTATGGCTCTGTAGTATAGTTTCAATTCAGGTATTGGTACCTCCAACAGTGTTCTTTTCATTTGGGGTTGGTTATCTGAGATCATTTGTGTTTTCATTTGTATTTTCTATTTCTGTAAGGAAATTGCAGTTGTGGAGAGGGATTGAACTCAATCTCTAGATCACTTTTGCCTTTTTCACATTAATTCTGCTGATCTAGTATCATGGGAATCTCTTTTATCTTCTAGTGCCTTCTTCAATTTCTGTTTTCAGGATTTACATTTTTCATTATGGAGGTCTTTCAATTTCTTCCAGAAATTGAGTTATTCCAGAGTATTTTGGGGAACTGTTGTGAGTGGGACAATTTTTTCTGATTTCTTTGTACAAATGTTTGATATTGATATATAGGGAGATTACTGGGTTTTTATGTTGACATTTTTTTAATCTAGTGGCAACATTAGGATGCTTTACATATAAGTTTATATCATTTGCAGGAAGAATGCTTTTCCTTTTTTCTTTTTAATTGGTATCATTTTTATTTCTTTCTTTTGCCTTATTGCTCTAGTTAAGACTTCAAGCATGATATTGAGTGAATAGGCAAAGTGAACAACTTTGTCTTATTCTTGATTTTAGTATAATACTTTGATTTTTTCTAATTTAATACATTTGTCTCATTACATTATATATATATATGTAAATAAAACCTTTGTTACATAAAGATAGTTTTTTATTTCCTACTTTACTCAGAGTTTTGTCATTAAGATATATTGATTTTTTGTCATTTTTTTCTACATTTGTTGAAATGGCCATGTGATTTCTGTTTTTGAGTCTATTTAGTATGCAAGCACTTTTATTGAAAACAGCATTTTTTTTTTGAGGGATAATGACCCAAAATTTTCTTTCTTTCATTTATTTTTACTTTTTTTCTTTTTCTTTTTCCTTTGGTTATGTCTTTATCTGGTTTGGGTATAGACTGTTCCTCAAAAAAGAGTTTTAGTTTTATAGCATTTCTTTTCTGTTTTTCTTTTTTCTTTTTCTTTCTTTCTTTCTTCTTTTTTTGAAATAGTCTAAGGAACATAGGGACAAGTTAAAAATTTGTTCAAATTTATTACTAAATTCATCTGGACTAGGGCTTTTTTGAATTAGAAGACATTTTATTATTCTTTCAAGCTCATTTTTTTGTGGTAGATATGTTTAACTTATTTGTAGATTCTTCATGCAATTTTTGCAAGTCATATGTGTCTAGAAATTACTCGCTTTTTAAAAAAGTTCCAGTCCACTGGGTTCTCTTTCTTTCTTTCTCTCTCTGTCTCTCTCTCTCTTTTTCTCTCACCAACCCCTCAGCTTGGATAAAAGTTATCACTCCTACTTACCTTTTTGAATAGCCAATTCTTTGTTTTATTAATTCATTCTAGTGTTTAAACCTGTTTCACTAATTTCTGCCATAATTTTTATCCTTTCTTTTTATTCTGTTCTAGTTCTTCCAAGGCTTTAAGGTGAATGATTAAGCTATTTACTTGAGACTTTTCTGATTTGTTGATACAAGGCACTTAGGACTGTAAACTTTGCTTTTCACTGTACCTTCTTTGTTTCTTTTTTCTGTGTTGTATTTGCATTTGATTATAAAAAAATTTGAATTTTATTTATTGGCCTCTTTGATGATTTATTCATCATCAGTAGCACTTTGTTTAGTTTCCATGAGCATTTTCTGTCATTTCTCTTGATGTTTATTTCTAGTTTTATACCATTTTTGATCTGATAGAATACAATACATTATTTAACTTTTCTAGTATTTGTTAAGACTTGGGGTTTTTTGGGATTTTTTTGGGTTTTGTGAGACAGAGTTTCTCTGTGTAGCCCTGGCTGTCCTGGAACTCACTCTGTAGACCAGGCTAGCCTCGCACTCAGAAATCCACCTGCCTCTGCCTCCCAAGTGCTGGGATTAAAGGCATGTGCCACCACTGCTGGGCTGTTAAGACTTGTTTTATGCCCTATTATATGATTTTTTTTTTTTATTCTACAGATTTGGAATGGTGTTTTCTGTAGAAGCCTGGTAAGTCCATTTCCTTTATACTGTTACTTTATAATATATTTCTCTATTAATTCATTTTGTATAGATGATATGTCTGTTGTTGAGAATTGCTTATAGAAGTCGTCCAAAGTTATTATTTGGTGAATAATCTGTCTTTACATCCAGAAATGCTTGTTTTCTGAGACTGAGTATGCTAACATTCACTCTCTGTGTGTACATGCACACACACACATGTATACTCACTAAATAATTATTACATCCTCTTAATGAACTACTTCACTGATCAATATGAAATGATTATTTTTATCTCTAACTAACTTGAGTTTGAAGTCTAGTTTGGTTGATATTGGAGTATCAACATCTATTTGCTTTCTAGTTGCAATTACTTTGGATACCTTTACATATCCTTTCTCCCTAAAGCTGTGTTTATCTTTGACAGTGAGGTACATTTTCTTGGAGGAAAAAAAAATGATCCTGGTTCTTAAATTAGCATACTGATGTGTCTTTTTATTAGTCTAATGCGTATATTAACTCTTGCTATTTTGTTGATGTTATAATATTTGGTGTTTTTCTATCTCCTATTTCCCAAACTTTCATTCTCATCTGGTTTCTTATTTCCTATGGCCTCATCAGTATGTTTGTCTCTCTCTTTAGTGCATAGAATTCTATCCAATACTGTCCATAGTAGTGTCTTAGTGGCCATGAATTCGTTTAGCTTACATGTTTTTCTGTTTTGTTTTTGTTTGTTTGAGACAGGATTTCTCTGCATAGCCACAGTTGTCCTGGAACTTATGTAGACCAGGCCAGCTTCAAACTCAGAAACTCACCTGTTTCTATATCTCAAGAGCTGAAGTTAAAGGAATAGGTCACCACATATATTATAAAATGTTTTTCTTACTCCTTCAAAATAATATATACTTTGCTCTATATATGCTGTGTATATAGTAATCTGGCTTGACAGTTACAGATTTCTTCTGTGCTTTCCATGATTTCGGTGTTTCTGTTGAAATGCTGAAATGAACTTCTGTAATTCTGATACTCTTGGCTTAATTTCTATTTCACATTTCAGTGTTTATTTCCTTGTTTCTCATAGTTTTTAACTATAATTATGCCATGTAGAGATTTCTTTTAGTCTTATTATTTTGAGCCATTCAGTGTGTCCTGACATCTGGAGGGTTCTCTCTGTCCTTAAAGTTTGGAACTAATATATTCTATGACATCATATTAGTTTTGAATTTAGCCTGGATTTCTTCACCGTCTTCTATTTCCATGATTTGTAAACATTGTTTTATCATGGTGTTCCATATGTTCTGTTCTGATTTTCTCACTATTTTGTTCTTCTCAATGTCTGAATATTCAGATTCATCTAGTTTGTATGTGATCTCTAATTTTCTGTTTTCTACTCCATCCTTTCTGTTTCTCTTTTTTTTTCTTTTCAAGACAGCAAGACAGGGTTCATCTGTATAGCCCTGGCTGTCCTGGAAATCACTCTGTAGACCAGGCTGGCCTCAAACTCAGAAATCCACCTGTCTCTGCCTCCCAAGTGCTGGGATTAAAAGCATGTGTCACCACTGCCTGGCCTTCTGTTTCTCTTTTGATTCAACTTACTGAGCATGTCTTTAAACTCTGCAGATCCGAACAGCATTACAAATTTCCTGTTCTTGATTCTTTTGTTTTTTCCTCAGTTGATTTAATGTTAATCCCTGGTTTTACTAAACCTACTTATCCTCCACTCCTAACCTTGATAACTATTACTAACATTCTTCCCCTTGAACACTTCAAATACTTCAATAGAAAGAAATAGCAGTTAACATGAAAATCCAACCAATGAATAATCTAAGATGTAAAAGTGCAGAAATATAAAAATCATGGAAACTTAAGGCAACAGGATGCCTTTAAAAATACAAAGAGATTACAAATATACAGCTCAGTGAAAGAAAAAGGTCTATACCTAACACAAAAGAGTTTAGAAATATAGAAATACTGATCTACAGAGGTTAAAAATGGTTAAAACTATGAAAAATTATAGTCAAGAAGAAGCTCTGCCTGGGCCACCAGGAGTCCATAGCCAACAAGCGCCAGAGAAGCTACCCTCCCAGGAGCTTGGAAAAGCCGTGAGTGGGGTTAAGGGGAGCAACACCTCTCACCCAGACCCGACTGGATCCGCGGGATCCAGGGCCTGAGAACCTGGGGCCAAGAAACCTCTGAACCTTCCAGTTTCATCTGGGGGTAGAGACCTCTGCCTGGGCCACCAGGGGCCTGGGCCTGGGGACCTCAGCCTGGGCCACAAGACTCCAGGAGAAAGCGGCTATCTCAGGAGTGTTGACACACCTTTGAGTACAGACAAAACCACCACTTCTGTTCAAACTCACTGGATCAAGAGGAACCAGTGCAGAGCCTTCAGGGCATAGGAACAAAGGGACAGCTGGGGACAAGATCCTTCTGATTTCTTTCTGCACCCCAGAGCAGACCCTGTGCCATAGCTCTCCAAACCCAAACACATCTCAGAGAGAGCTGGTCTTCAAGGAGTACTGACACAGAGGTCTGCAGGAGGGGCAAGCCACAACCAGACAGAGTATGATCAGCTAACATCAGAGTTAACAAGATGGCAAAAGGCAAGGGGAAGAACAGAAAGAAAAGAAACCAAGGGTACTCGGCACCATCAGAACTCAGCTCTCTCACCACAGCAAGCCCTGGATACCCCAACACACCAGAAAAGCAAGACTCAGAGTTAAAATCATTTCTCATGATGATGATAGAAGACATGAAGAAAGAAATGAATAACACCCTTAAAGAAATACAAGAGAACAGAGATAAACAACTAGAAGTCTTTCAAGAGAAAATACAAAAATCCATTAAAGAATTACAGGAAAACACAATCAAACAGGCAGAATTTAAAGAAAACATAATCAAACAGACAAAGGAAATGCACAAAACTATCCAGGAGCTAAAAATACAAATAGAAACAATAAAGAAATCACAAAGGGAGACAACCCTGGAGTTAGAAAACTTAGGAAAGAGATCAGGAGTTATTGATGTAAGCATCACCAAAAGAATACAAGAGATAGAAAAGAGAAATTCAGGAGCAGAAGATAC
>JAPYYD010000148.1:0-18481 GCA_028551405.1 Uromys caudimaculatus | reverse complement strand
GAGGTAACTCAGTCACAAAAGAAGGAACATGGTATGTACTCACTGATAAGCGGATATTAGCCCAAAAGTTCAGAATTCCCAAGTTTCACTTAACAGTAACCGCTGGACTGAGAGTGAGGTCCCAGATAGAGGAGTTGGAGAAAGGTTGGAAGTAGCTGAACGAATTTGCAGCCCCATGGAGGGAGCAAGACCATCAATGGGTCTGACCCCCCCCCCCCCCGGTCTTCCTAGAGTTTGGACCACCAACCAAAGAATACACATCTATGGACCCATGGTTTGGGCCACATATGTGGCAGAGGTTGACCTCAATGGTCATCAGGGAGAGAAGAGAGGCCCTTGGGCCTGAGGGTGCTAGAGGCCCCAGTAAAGGGGAATGTCAAGGTGGGAATATGGGGATTGGTGGGTGGGTGGGTGGGAGGTGGAATTCCCTCATAGAGGCAAGGATGGGGAGGGGATGGGGGGTTTCCAAAGAGGAGACCCAGAAAAGGGGAAACATTGGAAATGTAAATAAAGTATCAAAAATAAAAAAACAAGGGAAAAAAAAAGATAATTTCCTTCCTAATCTACTAAGGGGATCCATGGTTAGGGTGAATGAAGAATTAGCACACTTGCTGGGCAGGGAGGTTTTCGTATGAATAACTAAGAAGATTCAGCTTTGTCCAAAGAGGCAAGAAAAGAGCTAGTTGAATCCAAAAAAAATATTATGATTCATGGAAAAGTCTGTAAAGAGCTTTCAATGAGTAAGAAAAAGAAAAGAAAAACGTCTCCAAATTGAAAAACTGGAAGGTCTGGATAGAGAGATGGTTGATTCAAGCATGGATAGGTATATGATGAAATTGTTCAAATGAGAGATGTCTATGGAAGGGAGTTTTTTTTGAAAGACACAATTTCATCAGCATGTGAACTCTGTGAAGGAGGTCAGTGAGGAAAACAAACACAGTGGATAGATAAGGAAGGTTATGATACTTTGGACTTTCCGATCAGATGTGTTTAAAGAGCTATGGGTTTTCAATATTGCATGTCAATACATAAAGGCAGTTGGCTCTTCAATCTTTAAAAATAATGTAATTTATTCTTTAAAAATTCTATTTGACCATTCCCTGGAGCGTGGTCAACCTACCACTGGCCATATGCCAAAAGAAAAGTGTTTTTCAGCAGCTATCAAGGAGCCAATAGCTTCTCAGCAAGTGGGAGGACCACAGAATCCCCTCCTCCATCCATGTTAGAATTTTGACTGGCTTGGTTTTGTACAGAGCTTGTGCAGGCAGCTAAGTCTACTGCGATGGTGACTGCATGGACCCACAAGTGCTGTATTGTATTATAATATAAAACATTCCTCATAAAAATGTGCTGGCAATGTGATCCAATTTTCTTTGCAAGTATCATGTTTGAAATAAATCAGAATAAAAACAGTTGAACCTCACTATTTTAAATTCTTTTAGTCTGTTTCTTTATATTTGAAACATCATACTCTTCCATCTAATATCTAATACTGGACTTGAATGATTTGTTCTCAGTTTTCCTCCTACCCTCTACTGCTCCTCCTCCTCTACCTACACAAACAGGGTTGTTAACGCTCTTCTTAAGTAAATACTGACTGTTTTCATTCCAAACTTTTGGACTAATATCCACTTAGCAGTGAGTACACAAGTCCAAGTGTATCAAAGACCTCCACGTAAAACCAGATACACTGAATCTAATAGAAGAAAAAGTGGGGAAAAGTCTTGAACACATGGGCTCAGGGGAAAAGTTCCTGAACAGAACACCAATGGCTTATCCTCTAAGATCAAGAATCGACAAATGGGACCTCATGAAATTGCAAAGCTTCTACAAGGCAAAGAACACTGTCAATAGGAAAACAATAACCGACAGATTGGGAAAAGATCTTTACCAATTCTACATCCGATAGAGGGTTAATATTCAATATATACAAAGAACTCAAGAAGTTAGACTCCAGAAGACCAAATAACCCGATTTAAAAAAAATGGGGAACAGAGCTAAACAGAGAATTCTCAACTGAGGAAACTCGCAGGGTTGAGAAGCACCTAAAGAAATGTTCAACATCCTTAGTCATCAGAGAAATGCAAATCAAAACAAGTCTGAAATTCTACCTCACACCAGTCAGAGTGGTTAAGATCAAAATCTCAGGTGACAGCAGATGCTGGCGAGGATGTGGAGAAAGAGGAACACTCCTCCACTGTTGGTGGGATTGCAAGCTGGTACAACCACTATGGAAATCAGTTTGGTAGTTCCTCAGAAAATTGGACATAGTGCTACCTGAGGACCCAGGTATGCCACTTCTGGGCATATACCCAGAAGATGTTCCAACATGTAATAAGGACACATGTTCCACTATGTTCATAGAAGCCATATTTATAATAGCCAGAAGCTGGAAATAACCCAGATGTCCCTCAACAGAGGAATGGGTACAGAAAATGTCGTACATTTACACAAAGGAATACTACTCAGCTATTAAAAAATGACTTCATGAAATTCGCAGTGAAATGGATGGAACTTGAAAATATCATCCTGAGTGCGGTAGCTCAGTCACAAAAGAACAAACGCAGCATGTACTCACTGATATGTGGATATTAACCCAAAAGTTCGGAATACCCAAGATTCAATTCACAGACCATATGAAGCCTAAGAAGAAGGAAGACCAAAATGTGGATGCTTCGGTGTTTCTTAGAAGGGTGAAAAAAATACTCACAGGAGGAAATATAGAGACAACGTGTGGAGCAGAGACTGAAGGAAAGGCCATCCAGAGACTGCCCCACCTGGGGATACATCCCAATATATAGCCACCACATCTAGATGTTATTGTGGATGCTGGGAAGTGTTTGCTGATGGAAGCATGATAAGCTGTCTCCAGAGAGGCTCAGGCAGAGTCTGACAAATACGAAGGCAGATGCTCATAGCCAACCATTGGACTGAGCATGGGATTTCAGATGGAGAAGGGACTGAAGGAGCTGAGCGGATTTGCAGCCCCAGGGAGGGAGCAACAGTGTCAACTGGCCAGACCCCCTGGAGCTCCCAGAGACTGGACCACCAACCAAAGAATACACATGGAGGGACCCATGGTGCTGGCCACATATGTGGCAGAGGAGGGCCTTGTTGGCCATCAGTGGGAGGAGAGGCCTTTTGGGCCTGAGGGTGTTAGAGGCCTCAGTATAGGGGAATGCCAGGGAGGGAAGACAGGAGTGGGTGGGTGGGTGGGGGAGCACCCTCCTAGAGGCAGGGTGAGTGGGGGATTGGATAGCGGGGTTCTGAAGTGGAGCCATGGAAAGGGGAATACATTTGAAATGTAAATAAATATCAAAAAAAAGTAAATGCTGACTGTTTTTATTATCACTATTCATAGAGTTGATGATATTTATAACACTTATCCACTATTTTTCCATATTCTTAGCTGTCTATGCAATGATTCATCATTTATTCCTAGTTACTTCAATGGCCAGGACATCTCTTCTGAATTTTCTAAGCCAGCAGATATTGTATTGTCTGTCCACTCTTCTAACTCCTTCCCATCTGAAACATGAAATGCACTCTTGGGACCCTCATTCTTTCTATGGTAAACTAGAATTATTGCTGGAATAGGCATTTGCATTCTTCAGTTACAGGAAATGTTTTAGAGTATTATGCACTTGAGAATTTCTCTTCCATTTACTGAAATATTTTTCATATGCTGGTTGAATTTCCTGGGCCATTTCTTTAATTTTTGTCTTAGCTATCATTTTTCCTTTCTACTTTTGCTACTGTGCCTCTGGTTTGATTTCTTAGAATATATCTTTTTATACCTGTAAATCTTTTTTAAATTCTTAAATTCACTCATGAGCTACTCATAAAGTAGTACCTTATCCAGCCGACATCAGAGAGGTTTCCTCAAGCATCAGATGGGAACAGATACAGAGACCCACAGCCAAACTATTATGCAAAAAGAGAATCTAAAGAGAGTCCACCAAATTCCTTACTTCAGAGCTTAGGGTATTCTGAGGATGAGGAAGTAAAAAGAGTGTAAGTGTCAGAGGAGATGGGGGACACCAGGAGAGTACAGTCCTCTGAATCAACTAAGCCAGGTACATATGAACTCACAGAGATTGAAGCAGCAAGGGTAGGAACTACATTCTACACCAGGTTCTCTGTTAATATTATAGTCATTAGCTTAGTATGTTTTAACTGGACTCCTGTCTGTGAGAATGAATGGGTCTCTGACACTTTTCTTTGCTCTTGGGACCTTTCCCCCCTGTCGCTGCATCCAATTTTGATACTAAAGTTTGTGCTTCATCTTTTATTTTGCCACATTTGATTGACCTCTCTTAGAAGCCTGTTCTTTTCTGTAAGAGACAGAAAGGGAGTAGATCTGGAGGAAAGAGGAGGTGAGGAAGAACTGGGCAAAGAAACTGTAATGAGGATATGTTGTATTAGAAACTAATATATTCTCAATAAAAATAAAAGAGCTGTCTCAGTTGATATTTATTTCCACATACTTTCACTTGTTTTCTGGACACACCATTCTTAATCTATAAAGATAATAATTAGAAAGTTTAAATTTCTCTTCTAATTCCAAACATTATTGTTTTACTTCTGGGCTCAGATACTTACTAACTTTTATTTTGAGTTAGTTTGATTAAAATACATGGCCACTCATTATTACCAGCTTAGTCATATCAGGAAAACCCAGCTGATTCATATGGGTATTTCATGTGACTTTCTTCTGCGATTGCTGTAGGTTTAGACTTTTTAAAACCTACGTTTTATGAGGGTTCTCAAATGCTTGAAGCCTCACTTCTAGCCCATCATCCATAAGTAGGGTAGAAATGATGATTAAATAGGACCAGAGGATGTGGACCTGTTTAGAAGTAGTTCTTTGGGGCAATTCTAATCTCTGTCAGTATACCAGCAGTCTAGTTCAGTAATGTCAGAATACCAAACACAAATAAGCATTGGTGGAAGGATCTACAAGAAACCTCCAGGCCTCCAGTGGTCCTGATCACTCCCAGTGACCTGGTCCCAGTGAGCAGGACCAGCAGGGGTTGCCAGGAAAAGTTCTGTGCCATGCCTCTCTCAATGAAACATAGATCAGCGAAGACATGAGAATAACAAAGCATTGCAAAGCTAGCTATGCAAGTGCACCATCGCTGTCCATTGAGTCTTATTTATATTCTCTCTAAATATTGCTTGTCCTCCCATGGGTCTTACCTCAGCAAAACACCACATGATTTTGTCTTAGCAAAATGCCATGTGAGTCTGTATCACCTGACATACCCAGAAACCTCAACGTCAATTGCACAGATTAATGTCTCTTAACATTTCTCTTTCTTTAATGGAAGCTCTTGTACCAAGTCCCACTTAACTTAGAAGATAGGACATTGGAAGTCTTCCTTAAATCATACATGTATGTTATTTTTCAGAAGGTCTTCTGCATTTGTTACACATTTTATAAACACAGGCTTATTCTTTAAACATCTTTATTTCCAGTTTTCACTGGACACCTTCCATGACCATGGAATGATTCACTGGTGGTGGTAGGCATTATAGAAAGGATTTAAATCTCACAGAACAATACAGCACTCTAGTGAGTTCCTTTGATAATGTCATGTGCTTCCTTTCTGCTCTCTGACCATGAGCTTCCCACTTTTCCACTGCTTGACTAAGCATCTCCTTCTTCTGCGACAGCTTCTTCAGTATTTATTACTGGCGACAGATCTTCCTAACCTTGATTATCTAACCACATAACCGTTTACATAGATATTTATCACTCTGAAATCCCCTGAAGCATTCCCTTTTATATTTATTCACTGTCATCTCAGTAGACTTTTGTGTGGTAAGTAAAGTAAATGATCCACTCAGTCATTTTAAACTGGAAGCAAAGCACACTCCTTAAACACTGAGCTTGGACAATGCAGCATCCATATTTCACATGTCTGAAAAAAAGGGAAGCTCCTAAAGGTAAGACATAAGGCTCAGTAGATGAGGATGCGCAGGCTGTCCCTGAGAATCAAAAGCAAATAGCTGAGACCTAGTGGAAAAAAATGTTCAGGGCTATTTCTTTCTTCAAAAATGAGCTGAGATCTTTATTGTTGTTATAAAATATAAATGTAAAGTTTTCTGCTTCAGTAGTTCAATTTTGTTGAGTGTTAGGCTTCTACAATACTCATTGTAAACCTCTACTATGAATACATGAAAGTTGCATTTGGGCTTTAAAGATTTGTGTGTTTGCCTGTGTGTGGGCATGTGTGAGTGCATTTCTCTCTCTCTCTCTCTCTCTCTCTCTCTCTCTCTCTCTCTCTCTCTCTCTCTCTCTGTGTGTGTGTGTGTGTGTGTGTGTGTGTATGCATGCACACCCACAAATGCCTTTCTGAGTTTATATGCATCACATGCATGCAGGAACCCAAAGAGACCAGTAGATGGAATAGGACCCTGGAACTGGTAATATAGGCAACCGTGAACCTCTTGATGTGAGGCCTGGGAATTGAACTGGGTCCTTTCCAAGAAGAATAAGTTGTCTTTACTGCTGAACCACCACTCCTGCCCCATTTTTCTGTTTAAGTTTTTTTCTCTCTTTCTTTCTTTTTTAATAAATTGAGCTAAGATGACACTAATGGGCCTCTCATTGGGTCAAGTTTCATAAGATGTAGCTATGCTTTCTTGAATAAAGAGTAAGAAATTCAATGTTTTCACTTAATGAACACCTTCCTTTTATAGAAATGTAATTTTCGATTGGCATTTATAAAACAATCCTTACTTAGCACATATAAGAGATTTGAAATGTAAAAGTTAAAAATCACAAAATAGAACATGTGTATATGTCAATGACTGCAAACAATGCTAAACAGAGAGTCAGCCAATCAGGATGAAATCCTTATATTCAGTTGGGTGCCTTTATTGTAAATGCCTCTTATGCTAACTACTGCTTCATTGAAAATAAGAGTTTTGACAATAATATATTGAGCAACACGCTTCCATGTCTTCTCTCATATAAGTAAGGTGTAGAGTGCACTTATAATATTCTTCAAAGGAAAGTAAATATGCCCTGCTGTTCTGAAATGATTTACTGGATCATGTGGATGTAGGAGACAGACACAGACAGACAGACTCGAGTATATAGAGCAGATTCCTTTGGTGATAGAAAAACTTAGATGTTTGTCTGTTTATTCCACATGGGCTGATGTCCTTGAAGCCAATAACTTTGACTCGCTGATTTAAAATCAAACATGTTCTGTAGCCCATCCTTCTCACTACAGATAATCCTCATATCACATGCTAATCACCAACACTGAATGTCAGCAGAATGACACACTTGTCCCACAGTGTAGTTTTTTATTTTTAAATCTTCATGTTAAATCACCTATCAGTAGTTCTACAGTTACGCATTAACAGCAAAATAGGAGAGGAGCAGAGAGAAGCAAGACTCCTAATGAGTTTCATATTCTTTGATTTTATTTTTCAGTCGCCAAATATAGGTGAAGGAGTTTAAAATATACCAATCTGGCATACTAACCATTTTAAGCTAAAGGTACTTGAAAACAGACAGTACACAAAGGACATTCTCCCTGTTCCTGTCTTTTCATGGCAGCAGATGAATTCCCGTATGATGGATGCTCTCCCCCTGTGGGAAGAACAGCTTTATTTTCATTCTGAAGGTCAGGCAGACAGGTCCAAGACAATTTGATGCAGTCCTCTCAACTCTGATACTTAAGGCCACTGTCACATTTTACTTGCCTCTTCACAATTCAATATCATTTCTCCAATTATCAGATAACACTCATCTAGATTGTCTTCTGATGCACATGGAATGCATGGCTGCATACGTGTGCCTGTTTGTCTGTCTTGTAGCACCTTAACACTCGGGACTACCTGCAAAGAAACCCTAGTTGGGGGCTCTGGTAAGGCATCTCATAGGTAACGACCTTTGTATGGAATTTGTTTCCCAGAACACACGTGGCAACTCACAAACATCTGCAACTCCAATTCTAGGGCCATCAGTCTCTTCTGGCCTCCGCTGTGTACCCAAGCATTCATGTAGAACACAGACATACACTCAGGCAAAACTCTCATTTGCATAAAATAAAAACATACAAATTATTACCAAAAAAGAGAGAAATTCTAATAGAAAAGAAAAATTTGTTGCCTATAGATCTAATTTTTGTTTCTGAGTTTACATAGTCAGATACTACAACATCTGTATAGCCCACTCTTAGTTTTTTGATTTTCTGTTTTTCTACCTTCTTAATGCCTTTTCTCACAACAATGTAATGAATTGTATCCACATTTTTCTTCAGGAATACTATATTTTTGAGATTCCTTTTTGAAGCATTTTACACATCCACACAAGTATATCCTATGTACTTAATCTACTCTCTCTCCCTCTCTCTCTGGCTGCCTCTACTCCCTGCGTACTGATCTCATTGACATAGGCTTCCTAGTTCTATTGTAGCCAAGGCTGTGCCTTCACATCTTCACACAATGGCTTCTAAAGGCATTCTTGCAGTCCACTGTATTTGACTTTACTTGCTCCCATATTGAACGGAAAGATTCCACAACTCACTCACTCAGTTTTTTTCTACTTTTTCCAAAGTTTTCTCTGCATCTACAAAGAGTTCCGCTGTTTCCTCTGATTCAGTCATAGCATATTTCTAAGCAGTCCACAAGACCTTTTCAGTAGCATCATCTAATCATTCAGAACTATACTAGTGTAGATATATTTGGAAGGAGCACAGGACATAAAAAAGAAATGGAGAAAAGAGAGGAAAAGAGAGAAAGGCAGAAGGGGTGAGGGGATAAAAACAAAGGAGTATCGAGAAAAGAAAGAGAACACAGATTCACAATCTATAATTCAGAAACCATGTATTATAATGCATTTGTGAATATTGTCTTCTTTTCTTTGAGTGTATATAGTAAATACAAATATTGTTCAACAACTTGTACTTAATATAATTTTTGAGATTTTTAACCTATTTTTTTCAATTTCATGTATAATGAGCATTAATATTTTTGCTAAATAAAGTTAAATTTTGCAATATAACATTATTTTTATAATATAAAAATATTTGATTATTTTACAATAAAAGTTTTAACATAGTCTTTGTACCGGTTATAGTCGTTTTCTGTATCAATATAACTACTTTTTGGTCTATGTTTGAAAAAGTATCTAATACTTCATCTGAACTTTAAACCATTAGGCTAATTTAATTTTTAAGTTTTGAAGGAAGGAGCTTTGTCCCTTTTGGTAAATATCTCTATAAAGCAGCAAGAGAAGGATACATTCTATGTCTAATTCACTTAGTAAACATGCTATCAAGTTATTTAGAAAACTAATTTGCTCAACAAATTACAAAAATGCACTCTTTACTTTCCTATTTTATTTACTATAATAGAGCATTCTTTGTTTCCTCTCTCCCTTCTGGCACCAATGGCAAGAATCCATGTGTGGAAGGCTGTGGTACTCACTGTGTACAGGTCAGCTTCAGCACTGGAGAAAGAGATACTATTTTATAGGCACTTTTCTTTTTTGGAATAGCTCCTTATGTATGATTTGGGTTAATTACTTTCATCCTTCAAACTCTTGGCATGGCTTCTGTTTGGATAAGCAAATTTTACATTGGTGTGAAGCCAAAAAATTAATTCTTAATGTAGCTGGACATAAAATGCAATGGAACCCAACTGTTAAAAGGGAATTAAGTCTTCCTAATTAGATTTAACTAAGAAAACCCAATATTTTATTGGTCACTCTTATAGACAATATTGCTTTTTCAAATTAAATCCTAGGTGGTTTTTTTGTTTGTTTGTTTATTTCCATAAAAATATTTTGCTGGACTCTGAAACTTTGCATAAATAGAAAGTTTATTTTTTGGGTCTCTTAAAAAAAGGCTATTTTATGCTGGTAAAACATTTTAAAAATGAATCTTCTACTTATTCAAAACCTCAGGAAAGCTTACATAGCACCCATTTATGTATTTTTGTATGGGGTAAGTGAGGGTCTAAAATCACTCTCCCTGCAGTAAGCATAGATTGCAAATAATCAAGCATAGATGATGAAGGATGAGTGAGTAGTAACGTCTGGAAGAAAGCAAGAAGGGACCATCTAGATGCTTTGATGGCATTCTATTTTATTTTAGTCAAAGACATTATGATGAATGTAAGGAAATCAATGCATACCTTGTACATGCAAAAAAGAGTTAACAAATCTTAACTTTTATTAGAAAACAGGCCCAGAATCATGCTGTGGGATGACAGTTCTGTTTTGGGTATGTAAGTTGTGGGTATTCTTTAGACTTTACAAAGAAGGAACTAGAAATGTCAACGTCATCTAATGCCAAAGATCAGAGGGGAGATCAACACTAGGAACACACACTTGGAAGAATTCCATGTAGAGGATATATTGAAACCACAGGGCAGGATGAGGAGACAGACATCATGACAGGTGCAGCTGCCCATAACAAAGAGCAGTCCAAGGTCCCCATGACCAACAAGAAATGGCTCAGTAGCTTATTGAGTCAGTGACATCTGGTATATGCATAGCATTCCACCCTGACATATTTATAATCGCCACATACTCCTGGCACACCTGACCTTTTCAAAGAGTAATAAATAGACTAGCTATTATTACATGTAAGCTTAAACTTCTCCTGCTCTGTACTATTGGATGTTGTAGTCCTTGCTTCCCTGTAACCTTTATCAACTTTTCATTTCATCAGTTACTACTAATGATTGTGCCCTGGACTTCTAACCTTTTATTTTTGGATCCCTCATTGCTAGAATTTTCTTTTGTCATTCAAATTTCTGTTGGGGCAACTGCAGGGAAAAATTAGGAAAAATAACTTAATAGCATGATGTGTTCAGTTTTTCATTTTATTTGCCTATTAAGAATATAAAATAAGAGTCACTATATGATATATGATATAGGATATATGGTATATGATATATAAATAATATATAACATAAAATAACATATAAAATGTATATCTATATTTTATATAAAATTTATTTATATAAACATAATTTATATACTGTATAATTATAATTCATATAATATGCAATATAGAAGTTTATTTTATATAATATATAATTTATATAATATACAATATATAATATTATATAAATTTTATTTATATATATAAAATCCAATCAGGGGCAATGTAGTACTAATCCCCTACCTACCTACTCTATAGTCTTTGCTTTCTCTCCTTGCCTCCCCCTTTCTTCCTAAGGAGAGAAAATCAGGACTAAGATGAAATACCATGTTTATATTTCTATGTCACTTATGCTGACATGGTAATTGTTTTAGAGCATTGAGGAATGCTTCCAAGCTCTTTTTAAACTCATATCTGCATAGCAAATAGATTCTAGGAAATGGGGACTGTTTTGCATAAATCTAATTATATTAGCTTTATGCTACTGGAATTCACTAAAGGGAGCTGACAATCTAATGAAGGTATGTTTTCCAAACTAAGTCATATCCATCTTACTTAAAAAAATTAAATGTCTTCATTAACTTATAGTTTAGAATTGGAAACCAGTAAATATATTTTTATGTCCATTTTAATATCTGTATCCTTTTTATAAGATGGATTTTAAGAGCTAAAACAAAGTAAATTAAATAGTATATGATTCCTGTGGGCCTTGTGGTATTTTAATACCCACCTACCATTTTATCCCAAGATTTGGTCTTTCTGAATAGTTCTAGAGATGATTAAACTTACTTACAGAAACTAGAGAGGAAGATAGTAGGTGAATTTATGTCTGTATGAGCAAGTATTTCACAAACTATAAGTATGATAGGAGAGTGAGTATATGAGCTGCATCCCAGGGCATCCTGGGAGCCCATTTGTTTTTCCCATTTTCATTTCACCCAAAATGTAATGTACTTATTCAACTAATATCTAATAATGAAAAACTCCATGAAGAATAAATTCTTATTAGGACATTAGAGTGATATGCTTTCTTAGAAGGACCCCATACTGGTCAATAAAAGAACAGGACTGTGGGCCTTAAAAACAACAATATAAGACCACCAAGATGACAGTGGTGAGACGTGCTTTTGTGGATGCTTGATGTCCTGAATTTGATCCTGTGAAATTATCATGGCAAGAGAGAACCAATTCCCAATAGTTGTTCTCTCACTTCCACATGCATACTCTAGAACATGTACTCCTTCCTCCAAACATATGACAATAGTAAGTTTGCCAAGCTTCATATGTATGTGAAGGTACTATTATGAAGATCATAAAAAGCAGAATAACATGTCCTTCAAACCAGCCTAGCATTATATAGTTATCCATATTTACAAATTAGCTCCCAGTTTACAAACCTACGCTACTAAAAAGATACTAGTTTTCTTTACAGTTAAAAGACAGAGTCATTGAGTGGTTAGAGTCACACAAACCAAGGGTCCACACCTAGAACTAGCTGGGCTAGAAGTTCAAGTATTTGTTAGTAAATTTGTTTGTAAGACAAATGCTCCAAAGCTAGATATTTTTGTCATCCCTAAATTACAATGCACAAATTGCTAAACATTCAGACATATTATTTAAAAGGATTTCTATTTAGAGATTTTTGATGACTCGTGAATGAATTTTATGGCTAGTTTAAATTCTAGAAACAATCATGTAGCCCACCCTCTATAGGAAAGACTCCAATTTAGCTCCATTGATTTACTAAAATATTGGTAGTGGGGACACTGCTTAAAAAATGACAATTCACTTTGGAGATGATTCAGGCTTTCTTTCCCAAGGCTCTAATAATATTTAAATTTAAATATTTGTGATGTATGGTGTACTTTCACATGCATTGTACAAACAGTAGAGCAAAATGAGCTCAAAAGGTAAAGAGAATAGACAAACATACTCATAGTTTGCAGAAGGAAAATTACTACCTGAAGATGATAAATGACTTGCCTGAATCCCAGAGTCATCATGGAGAGACATGGAGTGTGGGTAGGCCAAAGGATTCTTAAATCACTTGGGAAAGAATTCCTGGACCTTTGTTTGATGACAAAATGCAAGATGTGAAGGACAGTACTGTTGGCACAATCCCTTCATCACGTGGCTAGAAAGATGGCTAGAGAGAGACAGAGTGGGTGTTTTTATAAGAATTGAATATGACACTTAATTAGGTTATCTCAGGTTCCAGGTCTTTGCTGCAGGGATATCACACTGAATGTAAGTAGGATTTTAGCTACAATTTAATGGTGTGCTTTAGATCAATGAAATTTATGTTTGGCTTGTATTCTAAGGTAGCTAAAGAAATCCTATCTACAAGTATCCCTCTTTACTCACCAGTCATCTGTCTTCTACCTTATCCTGTGACAAAATATTTTATGACTGATTTTTATAAGCCTTTAATTTCTACGAGCCCCAAACTCAATATCTCATGAATATTTGCCTTGAGAAACATACTCCATTTTTAGGACAGAAATTGTCTCTCCTTTTTACCTTCCATATTGGTAATTTGACAAAAGTTATATAATATTCATATAACTTTACCATATTTCCTACTGTGCTGACATATTTCTACCAGCCTATCTTCAAGAATAATGTCTTTAGTTATGGTACTGTTGAGGACTTCTTGATGGCAAAGCTCTCCAAATGCAAGAAAAGCAAAGTACTTGTTTTGAAAGGTAACTCCAAACAGTATCAAATGCAACTACATAAACAAGATATTTTGTCCGCATTTCACTGTAAATTAAATATAAAGTATAACCTTTACATTATTTATGCTTTTAGATATGCCTTTTCAATGCCATAAAACCTATGATTGATGTAGCCTTTAAAATAAATGGAGAGAAGAATGCAGAATAATGCTTAGCAAGAGATATATGGTTATTTGTAGACAGGCAGGTAGATTATATATTAGTTTTAACTTCTCTTTGTTTTCCCGCATTTTTCTTGCTCACTGAAGACCTGAAGCAAATTGTTAAGGATTTTTATTTTGGAAGTGAACTCCTGGTACATTCCCACTTGGACCATGCTGACAATTTATAAGACAACAGTGAGACCCATCAGTGGCCAAAGTGTGAGGCTGTGATTCACTAAACTGAGTATAAAAAGCAACTGATTCATCTATAGGCTACCAAAACTGGATAGTTTAACTCAGCTCAATGAAAGATAACCTACTCAATGAAAGATAACCTACTTCAAGACAAAAAATTAATCGCATTATAAATTTAGGCCAACTCATAACTCGTCTTTTTAAATCTTAAACTTTTTTCTTGGAGAATTACTACTAAATAAGCTCACCTTTTTTAGTTCATTCTGATTTAACTCAACTGTTCTGACTCAAACTTCTCTTCCAGCTGACTGATTCTCTCAGTTTCTGATTGTACTGCTCTGCTTAGCCTCAAACTAATTCTGGCAATTTGTTCTAATCTTCTGGCTCTTTCTTCTTCTCTAGCTTCTGCTGACCTGAACTGAACTGCATGGGCTCATGAAGAAACTCAACTCCACTGCACTGTACTCACTGTACTGACTGAATGAAGTCAACTCAACTGATTGAACAGAACTGACTGACCCCCTCTTCCTGCACTGTCCTTAAATAGCATCTCTTTCCTGTGCTGTTCTCATGAGAGTTGGGCATATCCTAGCTCTGACTCCTTCTGTCAAATACTTTTCTGATTCTGCCCCTCAATTTGATGTCATTTTCAAACATGGCTGCTTCGGTACCTACGTTGTTTGGGATTAAAGGTGTGCACTAAAAGCATATCTACATTCCAGCCAGAGTAGATATGTTCCTGGATTAAAATTTCCTACAATTATTTTATACACATTCATAAATTAATGAAATATATTAAATATATTTATCTTGGATTCATTTCCATAAGTAAAGACATTTGTATTTTATTTCTTTGGATATATCTATTTTATAACATGTATTAATTAGCAGAGCCTCTATTGAAACAAATTTGTAAACAGATACCATAAAGCATAGGGTTTTGTTGTTAGATAAGACTTAAGCTCATGTCACACATTATGAATTTGAAATTTCTTTGCATGTGAAACAAGGATGTTGCTAGTCTCAGAAGCTTGCTATAGGAACCAAAGACATAAGGAAAAGAACACAACAAACAAGCATAGCAAATGAATCCTCATGTTTGGTCCCTTTACAAAATAATTGAATTATCATTATTTCAATATGAATATATTAAATTTTAGGATGGAAATAATAAATAAGGAGGGTTTTGTGTTTTGTTTGTTTGTTTGTTTGTTTTTTGGTATGTATTGTTTTGGTTTTGTTTTTTTGGTCTTGGCAGATAAAACTTACCAAGATACCACTCTTCAAAACATAACTAAAACCAATTATAAAGAATTCCCTAAGGTACCTACATTCAACTTAGAATGTACAACGAAATAACAGTCACATATGCATGTCACACAAGCATGAACCTAAAAGAAAATGTTTGTGTATAAATATTTTCCAAAGTTTATTCTAAAAGAGGGATGCAAGCATCCACTTTTTCCAGATGATATTTGTTTAATTTGAATAAACAGAGAATTAAGAGATCTGAAAGTTTTGGGTCAGTGCTAAGACAAGCAGCCTTCCACTGCCCTTCTAGAAAACACATGGTTTTCAAAAGGCACGAGGACTCCATTCGTTTTTCAAAATTCTGCTTTATAACATGAACCTCCACAACTGACAAGGAATATCGGGAGATGGATGACAGCCCCACTGTGCACAGCCCTGGACAGACTCACGAGATGCTTCTGGCCCTCACTTATATTCACGCTGTGGAAAAAGAACCAGGAAAACCTAGAGGAAAAGTATTTATCTGAAAGCACTGTAGGCCCAGATATCAATCTAAGATGAATACTCCAAATGTCCTTGAGATTCCTATGCCTAAGATCTAGTAAAGCTGTTCAAGATAACAAGGTGCTTCCTTTCCTTTAACTATTTACTTTATAAAAGAATTTGCTAACAAATGAGATAAGGATTTCCAAAGGTTTGTCTTTGATACTTATGCCTGAAGAATACTGAAAAAGACACCCTTAGCTGCCAACTTTACACATGCAGACACCAGCAATCATTTTGAAATTGACATATAGGAAATTGAGAATAATAGCTAAATTATCAAGGCAGTAATCAACATGTCCTATTTTCTCATGTAGAGAGATTGGGACAAGTCTTGTTGGCAAAAGTGCAACTCTAAAAGGCTAAATTAATGAATATATATCATTATGTGAGAATTAAAGTTGACGTGTATAGCTGTATATGGGGAATTATTCAGCTGATTCATTTTGTGTTCAGTGTTTACAGATCTTTTTTGAAGCCCTCAGTACACAAAAGGACTTAGTCAATCACCCATAAATGTAAAATGGCACTGCCTAGTTTTATTTTGCATCCTCCTACTCAACAAGTATCTCAAGATGACAACATTTTGGGTGACATGCTAACCTTTGGGTCCCATATAAATTAAACAGAAGTCATGATTTAGCATTGGAAAAATAAATTAAAAAATGTGTAAAAATCAATGTCGCATATGCATGTGATTTGCACTCATTTCTTTGTTGATGCTTGGTTTATTGTTACGTACTGTAATATGTTGCTAAGCTGTATACCCAAAGGTTTGGCCTATGAGTGACTTCTCATATTTAGAAGCTTTTGTTGTGCAAACCTTGTTCCTTGATTTAAAACTATTGGTTAAATAAAATTGGCTGCAGCCAATTACTGGAGGGATTAGAGGTAGGCAGGTTAGGAGTGACCTGATTGGAGGAGAGACCAGGAGGAACCGAGGGAGAAGGAGAAGGAGGAGGAGGAGGAGGAGGAGGAGGAGGAGGAGGAGGAGGAGGAGGAGGAGGAGGAGAAGGAGGGGAGATAGACCATGTGCACACAGCCAGGAGAAACAGTAAGTATCTGGGGTACACCCCTGTGGAAGTAGCCAGGCCTGCAGATAGAAGAGCAGATTAGGGGTGACCTCTATTAATTGTCAAAACCAAATAAAATAACCATAGTCTGAGTCTCATTTATTTATAAGCTAGTTGGGGATAAACTTATATTGTTCATACTACATTTCTAGGTTGTTTTTAATAGTTCCAACTCATAAAGGGGGGAGTTATTGACTTAATATTGAATAAAAAGTATTTGGTACAAATTTAACAGTGGACAAGATTAGCCTTGTCACCAATGAATTCATCTTCTATCAAGTTCAGCCTCTGCAGTATCTTCAACTATTCTCTTGTCTGCAAACCTTGGATACCCATGTCTCCATTCTCATTCTTCTTTCTCCTAAGCATAAACCTAGAACACCTATATTCGTGCATGCACTTTTCCCAGAATGGCTGCTTCTCTCTATGCTGCCCTCTAATGACTGTGTTTTGCCCACTATACTAATCTGCTCTTTTGTACTCTGCATGAGGCTGTTCTGCCTGGGAGCCTGGATCATCTCAGAGACAGTCATCTAAGAAGTACATTTAGAAAGGTTCTTTCTCCCACTGTTTCAAGTAAAGTGACTCATTCTCTTCCTCCTGCCTCGCTACGTTTTATTTATCTATCCCATTGTTAAAATAAAAATCTATGAATGGGACATCATTCTCTCTCATTAGTCTATGAGCCCCCATCCTATCGATCCACTCTTCCCTACATTGTGTAATATTAAATGATTGGAACAGATAATTGATTAAAATCATTGGTATAAGTCCAGTAAATGGAAAACTCTTTGAATGGAGGTTGACAGTTCTCTTATCATTATGTATGAGCAGAACGAGACCATATAATATTAATTAATACATGCTCACAGTTAATTAAAGAATATCAAAGGAGAAGATCAATAAAAGCAGGGGATAACTCTGCTTTCAATGTCTGATTATGTCCTTGTGCTGGCTAATCTTGGTTGCCAGTTTGTATCTGGTTCAGCGAAGTATGGAGCCTCTGAGTGGGTCTGTGGGATATTTTTTGGAAGGACCAACAGAGGGTGGGAAGACCCTTCCAAAAAAGGGCAGCAACTTCCTGTCCTGGCCCAGGTCCAAAGTGATGGAAGAAAACATTGTTGCTGTTTATCAGCTCCACCCCGCCTGCCTGCTTGCCTGCTAGTTAGGCTGTAAAACTCTATTGCTGCTATTGCTACGACCGTCCTCTTCTGACATCAGAAGCTAGCATTTCCAGCTTTTCTTCATGGACTGAAAACGTGTAGCTCTCCAGGAATCCTCCAGATCTTCAGTGCCAGCTTCAGAACACTGAGGCATTCAGTCTGGTGGACTGAGCAACTGCTGGATGCCCACTTCTCCATGGCACAGACTGCCCCGGCACAGCGAATACAGTATAAACCAATTGAAGGCATCTCTTTTAAAATACACGTATGTAAATTTATTCTATTGGTCTGTTATGATCATCATATGTATAAAGAGATTTGTTTTAAAATGAGCAATTCACTGTTTGCTTTAAAGTGTCTAAGTACTTCAGAAGCAATGTGTCTTAGAGTTTCAGGGATGTGAACAGATACCATGAACAATGCAACTCTTTTTTTTTTTTTTTTTTTGAGTTCATTTTTTTT
>JAPYYD010000147.1:0-18430 GCA_028551405.1 Uromys caudimaculatus | reverse complement strand
TTCAGGTTTGGCTTTCGACACTAGGTACTTTCTGAACAATGTTTTCCCATTTTCAGGTCTCCATATGTTCAGCCAAATCTGCATAACTAAAGCAAAACTAAGAGCTCTGCATGGTAAAGGCCAAGGAGACTAACAATGGATCCAGGTATGTTGGAAAGATTGAACAAGGGGTAGACTGGGGATTAACTGTCAGTAGAAAGAGGACATGAATTTGATATTACCAGAGTCTATTTCATTAATGATTCCTGACAGTTTCACTGAGAATAATATTAGATGTGATGATAGTATTGCTGCTGACATTTCTTCCCTTCCAAAAATATAAATGAAGCATATAAATCTCCCTTTGAGCAGACCTAATAGCAGACCCTAAGCACTTGAAGATGACTGGAAGACGAAACAGAAGCAGAATAACTAATCCTATAATAATTACCAAATGTATAAGACAATTCCATAAAGAATAATCCTTAACAAAATTTATGGTAGAATTTGAAAAATAACCAGCCAATTCTGTTGCTGAAAAATTCTTCAGACTGCAGTGACTGATGGCACTGATCTGTGAATTTAAAGTATCTATATCTATAGCAAGACATGAATTGTTCCACACACCATACCGATATGCTTCTATCTGTCTCTAGGATATTTCTGATGCTTTGTAGGGCAGAAGGGTGACACAAATCCATTGATCATTGGCATGACATGAGGTAGCTAAACATGTTTTAATATTTTGAACCTGAGTAACTACATAAAGGATGGCTTCCTCTAAAGCATTGATTCTCTCTGTCAAACTTCTATCAATTATATCCTGAGTAATCAGTGCTAATATTTTTTGTCAAGGAATTTACATGATTAGCAGTTTGTACCTGTTGGACTAGGAAGGCAGCAGAAGCTGCAACTGACCCTGAGATAACAATTATGTTTGCAATGCCTAAGATTACTTCAGCTTTAAATCTCATAGGTTATGGAAGTGAATTAACTGTCTGTACATACCAAGGAAAACAAAGCAGAAGCATTACATCAAGACTGTGAAAAAGTAATTAGTAACAAAATATAAGGTAGCCAGTATACAATGAGAAAAGCATTATGACACAGGGTGAAGTTATACAATTGGTCAAATAGCATTCTAGTAGTAAATGACACATATAGATTTATATTTAACAATTTTATATCCTCTATATCCCCTGGGTATAGAGTTAAAAGTCCAATCTAATGCAATCAGCAACCATGTCGTCTTCAAGTATCTTCTTTCACTGGTGTCTCTGGCACAGTGGAGAGTCCGCTGCTGCTGATGACTGAAGTGAGGTTGAAGGAAGTGGCAGGTGTGGAAGGCTCTGTCGAAGGGGAAGGCCTGGCACAATCAGCTGGTCTGGCATCTACAGGGTCCTGTAAATATATGAACATATCTTCTCCCAGAAAAATATCCAGTCTTTTTATTATCCAGTTAGTAGCTCTTTATTTTACAGAGGCTTTAAGTATTTTTAAAATGTACTTAATCTTTATAAAGTATGATAAGTAGATGAATAATTATGATTTCATTTTGTAATTTAAATGTCTATATATTTTAAGGTCTGATGAGCTCTTTTCACAATATCATGTTCCAGAGAATTTTAGGAGATGTCAGTGGAATATGAGAAACTAAGAGTCAAACACCAATTTTAAAAGGCTTTTTAAGTTTAAACAAAGGTATTGTCTGACTTTAAGCCCTTGGTATTAATAAGCTAATGAAACAAATACTTTATCATAACTTTGAAAAATTTCCAAGGTTAGGCAAAGGCATAAATAGCAATGAGAATTAAGTGTCCATATGTACAGGAATAAAGGCTAACATTCCAAAAGACAGGACACATGTAGTATTTGTCCGTTTTGAATCACAAGGACACAGGATTATGAGGGGTTAACTCCCAAGCTGAGCTGACACCTCAGTCAGATCCACAGGAATGTAGGAGCAGTTTCACTGAGTGCAATCGTGATCTGTAATGTAAGATTTTGCTAAGCTATCTTCCTGGAGAAAGCAACAATTTTTTGTCAATGAATTAAGTTTATCCTTACCTTAATGCACAATACCTCAAATGAACTTGAACATGTCCACTAGAGATAAAGCATTTTCTAAATTGAAGCAAGACTTATTATTCTGTAAATTGGGGCTAAAATGGTAAAATAACTGTAAACATTTACACAGTTTTTTTTTTTTCTTTTAAAAGGGGTTTGTCTTTATCTCCCTTTGTTATGCAACGGATTCTTGTGTGTGGAAAATTTCTTTTAACATCTTAGTAATTAAGGTAACATGTTCAAGGAAGAGTCATAAGTAAATATTTTTGTGGAGACTCAGCCCTGTGCTGCCTGGGGTTGCCCACTGCAACTGTTGGATAGTCCTTCTTTGATATATAGATTGGCCACCTGAGGCTGTTGTTGAATTACCTCTATTGTTTGAGGGGCATGGGATAGGTTCCTCACACAGTTTTCATGGTTTGATAAAATTTCTGTATGATTAGGGATTATAGTAGTACTAAATAGGGGAGCGTCATTTTTATGAAAACTAATTTGGCATATTTTATGCAGGTGGTACCCTTTCAGACAAAGATACCCAGCTGGATTTCTGCTCTGAGTGGTGTCAGGGGCATTTAAATTTATGCCATCTCTTGCCTTACTGGGACATTGTTTGCTGATATGTTCAGTCATGCTTCTTGAATAAATTTTTTGAGCCAAGCCTGCTTTATAAAATGTTTTCTGTCCTTGATTAGTTAGATTTTGGATAGTGTTCTGGCCTTGTGAGGTTGTTGTAATAGATTCACCATGAAAATATGAAGTAGCAACCTCAACACATGCTTCAAATAAATTTCCAGATTTTTAAATTGTCTTTAGAAGAGACTGACAAGCAACTTCAGCATTCTCAAAGTTCAGTCATTTCAAAACAACATCATTTGCTTCAGAGCTAAGAACTATTTTTTTTTTCTATAGCCTCTGTTAGCAGAGCAACAGATTCCTCAAATTGTTTTCTCATTTCTCTATTTTTAGCAAGCCTTTTGATTTTTGTATCTCTGTTTTCAAGTGTTTCCATGCTTCTAGGGCTGTAGGTGATATTTTTACTACAGCTTCCTTTGTCATTTTTTTGTTGAGTTATTTCCTCAATCCATCCTCCTGTCTCCATAAACATTTTGTATGTTAACTCTTTCATTCTCCGCTTTATTTCAGACATCTGAAATAACTCTCTTCAAGCCAAGTTGTTATATATCCATCCACAGTAAGAATTCATCTTTAATTAGATAGACTCTGGTTATTTTAAACCAATCATGAGGAGTCATAACCAATTTAAATGCTAAAGGTTCCCATAAGGTACCTTTATCCTCTTTGTTATTCTCCATACTCACTGGGAAACAGCCTAACAATTTACCCTGTTGCTGAGCTTGAGGTACACCAGTAGTAAATCTGATAGACCCCTTTCGTTCCTATTTATGTTTTTCAAGGTGTCTTGTGGAATGACTTATATTTAAATAATTCATGAAGGGCACTTAAGTTTATGATATTTTGGTAATTTCTTTCTAAGTCAGATTCTCCCTCTGAGGTTGATTTTCCCTCTTCTAATTCTCCATTACCCTCTCCTGACCTACTTTTCTCAGACTTTTCTGTTAAGGAATAAACATTTTTCTTAGATCCTGAGTGAGACTGTAGTAATGGAGTTCCCTCCCAAGGAGGTGAATCTAATATCTCTAATACAATGCCTTCGTAAGCACATTCCAAAGAGCAAACACTATAAGGCACATGCCTAATCTTCCATTCTCTGTAAACAAATTTTTAATATGTAACCCTACTTTCTTCCATGTATCTGCATCTAATGTTCTCCTTTCTGAAAACCAAGGACTGACCATTTGTACAAACTGAACATAGTCATTCAGTTTACTAGTGCTAACCTTAATGCCTTACAATAATATTTGTAAAGAACTCTCTGTCTGCAGATTCACATTGTCCCATCCTTAGAGATACCCACAAAATGCAAACAACGCAGACCTGAGGGCTCCTTACCTAAGATGAGTGCTGATCACTTCCAACAGAACAGTTAGGCACTGATGGCACCTAATATCAGCCTCTGCTGATGGCAGCAGGCAATAAAAGTCAGAGTTGATGGCTCCTTGCTTAACCTGGACACTGATGGTACCCAATCAAACCAACCAGGTGCAGATGGCACCTACTATCAATCACTGCTTAGTGCTCCTGCCATAACCTGGGTACTGATGATACCCAATATCAGCAGTAGATAATAACTATTTCTTACTCTCCATAACTGCTCACTCTCTGCCCAAAGGGATTGCAAGACCCACTTGAGAGTCCTATCTGTGCCCACTTACCTTCTTCAAAGTCTCTGTTCAGGCACCAATTTAGAAAGCTTCGAGCCTCCCACTCTGAGAGGGTAGTGGTGTGGGCACAGACTAGGACTCTGGTGTGACTTTACAGTCTGAGGGTCTCTGGGTATTTTAGCTCTCTAACTATACTGAAATGCTTATGATAATGTTGTACCAGGGAAATGTTATTGATCCCCAACAACACAGACAGAAGCCAATCTGATGCAACACACAGCAGGGTCTTTATTCTATTCGAGGTAGCTCGCCCCTCCCCTCAATGGACTGCCATTAGGCAGGATGGGTTAGGAAAGCTACATAATTGGCTGGTGCTGGGAGTCATATCACAAGCTTAACTCCTGCTCTCCTCTGGCTTGGTGGTTGTTAGGCAGGGGGTGGGCTTGTAACCTGGGGGTACAGGTTTGTTGGGGGAATAACTTTGAGACACTGGTATTGCTGAGGGTGTAACCTGAAAACTCTGGTCTTGTTGGAGAGTAGCCTAGAAACTGGAGCTAGCCTCAGGTTTTGTTGGGGGTAGCTTGGAAATTAATGCTTGGTACCAGCCTTTTAGTTTACCTGAGTTCAAACTTAGGTCAGGTTCTCTAAAATCGAATCTGAACTTAACAGCTTTGTCATCTCAATAATTTGTCAAAAGTCCTAAAAACTTTCTTGCTCTTTCTGAGGGTAAAAGGCTCCTGGCTTAGATGATTGACATCTGTATCCTCACAGCAGGCAATTATGTAATGTAGCCTTTGTTCTATCAATATTGCATCACTACAAGACAGTACATCTTCATAGATCTGTAGCAATCTGTTCCAGAGGAGTGGACTAAAATCTAGTTATTGTTATATATGTTTAATAATTACAGGAGAAGCTTATTAATAACAAGAATCTTTCCTAATATGAAATATCTTATGGCCTTGTGTTATAAGAGAGAATATGTCTCAGATTATACTATAATCAGAAGCAGACCATCTCAGGAAGATCATCTGCTAGTTATTAGCTTGTCCTATTATGGCTCCTCACATCTTTCTATTGTGCTGAAGGATCCTGGCCTACATGTTCTACAGAGGAAGATGTCATAGATTCATTTCCCTGGGCTGCCAGGATCTCATGGATTGCTCTCTCTCTATGGGTGCCCTGAATCTGTGGTTTACTTTGGGCTCACCTCCTGAAAAATGAACCTGTCCATTACTCCTTCCAACCTGTCTTTCTGAACCATGCTCTGCCTTTCCCTATTTCACAACTTGTTGTCTCACTGGCCACGGCCGCCCCTGCCCAGGTGCCGCTAGAACTGGCCAGGCGGGCCTAGTCCCACCTCAGAAGGCAGCCACTTGCCAAGATGCTGCTCTGGTAGGGGAGGAAGCATAAGCTGGGGCAGAGTCCCCTGGCCCCGGTTCCTGTGGCAGCCGGCAGCTGCTAGGCCTGTGCACCGGTCATTGGGCCGAGGTGTGGGGAAGGAGCACAAGTGGAGATGGCAGTGTGAGTCACTGGTGCTAGCTGCCTAGGGCGCTCTCCAGCTCCGGGCCCGATGCTGTGCTCACTAAATGCTCGCCACTCTATGCAAAGTCTTGATCTTAGTGTGTTTCCTGTGGTACCTGAGCCACTGTTGGCACGGGCTCCACAGCTTGGCCCAGAGAGTGGATCTCTTCGAAGGCCAGAGTGTTACAGCCCTTAGACAAAGTTCTCTGATGCCAAAGTAGTTTTGCACCTTTATTTCTTCTGGATGGTGGGTGGCAGGCACATGCTGGAGCAGATAGGGCAGGCGGGTGGAGGAGGGGGAAAGAGAGAAAGAGAGAGAGCTACTTGGGTCAGGATGTTCTAAAATACTGTCTGGGAGGGGTCAGAGATTTGGTAACCAATACTTTCCTTAGCCTGGTTTGTGGTGCCTCATTTGTTTGTCCAGGACTCAGGGCTGCTTTCTACGTGACAATTCTCACATGCCAGGCCTCTATATATACAGGAATTGTAAAGGCTGTGGCTGGATTTGAGAGAGTCTTCCAGGAGGGTTGGCCAGAAGCATGAATTCTGGTCCCTCGTGGAGTTTCCACTGTTTCTGGATTTTCCATCGGGTCTCCCAGCGCTTCCAGCCTATGCTCAACCTGGTGTCAGATTGTTTGTCACAGTCCACTGCCCCACAACAACTAGTTCCTGTTCATTGGTAGATTGCATTTCTGTTTGTCCAGATATATTGACACAAAATTATCCATGTTCTTCCACAGCTTCTCATGAGTTGGCTTGGTATGCTGGCCAGGCAGGTCTGGCAAAACTTTTGAAACAGGCCATAGCTCTTAAGCTGTTCTACAGTGAGAGCAAAGAGCTACTGGTCTTTCTGAGGCAGTAGAATGGTGATCGACTGGGAGGCTTACTGCATTCAATTATCCAGAATGTACTAAGAAATGTGTATGTCTATCAACATTAATAACAGAGCAATATTCACACATAGGTCAATAAAATTTACAAATATATATTTCTTAGATTTCAATCAATGAAGATGGTTTTGTTTTGAATTAGAATTGTTTCTGTACAGCAACAACTTCAGTTACACCCTCAGCTGCAAAGGATGTGGATGTGGCATAGCTTCTCCCACTTATGTTGGAAAGTGTCCTGTTGATTAGAAAAGCAGAAGCTGCAATGATGATGCTTTCTTTTTTCCATCCCATGTGCATTAGTGTGTAAAGTGTCCAGAGGAATGGTACACCACCACAAAACATAGATTACTATTTTGTCAATAAACCTGTGACATCCCTGGAATATGGAGACCCCTTGAGAATGTCTCTTGCCTGTGTGCCTCTATGGTTTACTGCCTCAAAAGTTCTGAGTCATGGTGTTTTTGTGAATCAGGAAGCCCATCCCATTTGGAAAGCCAATAACTACACCCTCACCTACATTCTGCTTATTTCCCTCATCTTTTGTTTCCTTGCCTCCTTGTGATTCACAGGCCATTCTAACTCAGTCACACTTACAGTGAAGCACACCATATTTAGAGTTGCATAGACTGGGATTTTTTCCTACAGTTTTGGCCAAATTGACCATGGTTTTGAATTTCAAAGTCTGCTTTTGCTGACATTGATGCACATTATGAACATCATCATTAATATATGACGTGTAAGCATTAGTATTTGGGTTCCACGAATTCTAGTCTCATATTCCTGGTCTGTTTTTTCTGCAATTTTCTATGAAGAATTTTGGTGGGTGCTGATAAAGTACATTCCCTATGGGTCATTATAAATAAAGACATCAAAAAATTACAGTTTCAAAGGGGAAGAAAGATTGTGTTTAACTCTGAGTTTATTATTTGGAATGAAAGACTATGTTTGATGTTTACTGGTTAGGTGATATAAGGTTGGGGGGTGTCTGCAAACACTACATCTGGCAGAGTAACAATCCATGAGATAAAAAAGAAATCTAGTTCAATTCCTGACCAAACCAGTTCAGTCAGTCAATAGGTTCTCCAGCACATGAATGAGAATTAAAAAAAGACAAAAGACAATTAGATAACATTGTAGCATTATTTCAGACAGTTCTGAAGCTAGGCAGTTTATTTTTTCCCATTCTCCTTTTAGAATTTTAATTACATGCATGTAATAAAGTCCATTCTAGGTTGAGGAACAAGCAAGACAATAAACAAAGTCTCCTGAATACTCCAGTGATCAGTGTTTCTAAGGGGTTATCAGGATGACCAAGATATCAGAACCTACTTCTCTGTCCTAGCTAAAAGTCATAATCTTGCCTTACTTTTTTGTTCTAGCCTAAAATAAGATTCATGCCTGAACTTACTTCCTTGTCATGGCCCAATGTCAAATTCCTGCCTGAAGCCCAGTTCCTTGACATGACCCAACGTCAGATTCCTGCCAAGCAGCCCAAAAACCTCTCCACAAATACCATATTTTAAGTCCTTCAGCACTGGTGGTGGGTGTGTTGTGGGTTATTGCCAATGAAATTCTTGCAGCACTCAGGGGAAAGGTGTCCCACTGCAAGTGTTACAGATATGAAGTAAAAGATCTCCTGGCAGTCAGAAATCAAGATATACCCATGGAACAACTAACCACACACAAGAGATTTACTGCGAAAAACAGTGGAGAGAGGGTGCCTCTGCTCAGGTGAGAAGGAGAATAGAATTGAGTGGAAGACAGGCTTTGTATAGGGTGTCTCTGTGGTGGTGGGATTTTCAGGATTGGAAATGTTTCAGGTTGGGGATTTGTGGGATTTTATGTCCTGAGCTTGGGTAATGCAAGGATTTCTGATTTATTAAAATCTGAAAGTAAACTATACATTTTCCCTGCAGACTCAGTATTGAGTATTGAGTGAAACTTTTAGATTCTGATCCTAGGGTGGCTTATTTTAAGAATATTTTAGTACAGTAAAATTTTCAAAAAAAATTCTTTGTAACAATTGTCTCAATTCTTTTAGCCCAATAAATATTAAAGTGTGACTACCTCAAAAGCCTTTTGAAAAGTACATGGGACTCTTTCATAAAGTTGGGTCCTAAAACTAAATGGCCTAGAAGAGGATCAAAAATACAGTGTAGAGGACACCAAGCTATAAATTATATGTCACATCTCCCCTAAGGCTGGTTTGTAGTGACTGAGAAACAATTACATAAAGAGGAAAATTCAGGAATTCTTGGAATTTCAGGTGTGGTGTGGCACTACATCTATTACAGGTCACCAAGCTACTTACTAGAAATAAAATAGGCAAGTGATACTTGCATAATGTCAGCATTCAAAACACTGGGGCAGGTGTATTCTTCTTCATTTGAGTCCAGACTAGACTACATCAAAGTGACATTCTGACCTGTGGACCCAAATTTCCTCTTCTGGCCGGTGTAGACCCTCCACTTGGGTTGAATTGAATTTCTTAAACATATGTGAAGGTATGTCTATGTAGTTTCAAGTGTTGTTTGTGATACTGGCAGAGAAATAAATGCCGGTAGGATTTGATAATGTCATTTTTATACACCATCACCAGCCTTGCTTTTGTAAATACTTGTCCTTCCACACCTGCTGATATACTTGAAGTGCTGGCAGCCATCTATGACTAGAGGCAATCTAATGATATTCTGGTGATATCTCCCACCTGATTGCTACTAAGAAAAAAACTTAAATCCAACTGTTGGGACAAGAATTGGAGGGTGGAATTTCTGGAGGAAAAAGTGATGTGGGGAGGAGTACCGAGATACAAGAGATTTAGTGGGAGACAGAGCAGTAAACAGATAAATGGGAACAGAGGCAGAGAGTTAAAGAGCTAGCCCCATGGAAGACCATAGGCTTGAATAGTCTTAAATTTAAATGATAGCTGGGAGACTGCGCCAATGAAAGGTTTATGCTTTAAACTACATTGAAATCTCCTTGCCATTATTAATAACACTGGTGCATACACAAAGAGCTCCCACTCTACTCATATCCATACATACATGTACCTACAGATATATAACATTTAATGAGTATGCCTTTGATATTTTAGTCAAGTCAAGTATTGATTGGTTATTCCTAATAAATTCATGACATCATTGGCCTAGCCTATTTTATAGTAAGGACAGATTCCAGAACAAAGTCTTTGTGGTTGGTTCCATGTATATATTTCACTTTGTGTAGCTTGCAAAGCAACTTCCCAAAACGAGGACACTGGAACATAAGGGTCAATGTTCTTGCAGGCACCAGCTTGACCTCTTCATAAACAAAGAGTTGTGTCAGTCTTGTCTTTAGTAATGCGGACTTGTTGTCAGTTTGTGAAAATCAACCCCTTTTCTTGTCAACAGCCTGCATTGTTTGGCTATTTTTATGAAACCACTTTGGCCAACAACTCATTTGATGCAACCCAGTGGACAAGAACGATCGACTGGAACTCCATCTCTTTCAGTATTCTGAGACTTCATTAAAATCACCTTCATACACATATAAATGGCACTTTTCAATTTTTATTTTTATTTTTACAAAAAACTTACAAAGAATATAGTCAGCAGAACTCCATGGAGTCTTGCTCCATGGTGCTTTCCTATGCTTTGGCAGAATCATAAGTGTGGCAATGTATTATACAAAAGATCTCACCTTCTAAAAGAAGGGACATTTTCCTGAACCGCACAACCAGAGTTAATGTAAGTTGAAGAAATTCAAGATTAAAACTGTTATCCTACTGTGTACTTAACATACTTTTCAAAGAACAAGGTAAAAGCCAACATTATTTTTTTTTTAATCTCTTCCTATCAACATTTAAAACCTAACCGGATGCATACCTACAATAGTAATTTATGTAATTTTCCATGCCAGGCCCAGAATCTGCATGAGCAACATATGCTGAAAGTGTGAAATACAGAGGCTTAAAACAACCGTACAATATGAGTATACCATTATGAGTTCTGATTGATAAACAGTGATGTTTATAAATATTTGTTGTCTTGATCACATGGAGTCAGTTACCTAATGCTTTTCAAACTCTGTTAGATTTTTTGTACACTATCACATTCCTTCCCCATGTGAAATTTTCCTTGATATTCCATAAGGATTACACAGCTGTCCCTTAAGGCCAGCCAGGAAGTTACAAATATACAGATATGTAAAGGATACACAAATAAACACTTACTCAGAGACAGAAGGCATACTCACATAGAGAGAGATACACAAGACAGCCTTCAGAAAGTCAAAGATTCAAACTCATTGTGACAGACAGAGGATGGAAGGCACAGGAAACATTAAGTAGAGAACACAACTTTGGACTTACACTTAGTTAAATGCATCTGAGAGAAAGGCTTTTATTTGTTTCCTTAACTAATCTTAGATGCATGCCTTATTAATCAGCATTATGTTTAATCTATTCACATATGCAGAATCAATTAGCTGATACATTTTTAGTATATTTGCATTAGCCTAATATGGGAAAGAATACAACTCACTACAATGGAAAACAAGTAACTCTGCCATCTGAAAGGTGTCCATGGGCTCAGAACCCTGTGCTTTATGGACAGACTTCCAGGTCTGGCTTGTGTTTCTGAGCTCTCACCTCCATGCTAATCCATTTTAACCTGTCACAATCATCACAGCAGTTTTTTGAACCTCAGAAGTCTCCTGAGAAACCTGGGCCTCATTATAATCATGAAAAGAGTTGATTTCTTAGGTAGAATCTCCAGAGAGTTGGGTCATTCTGGAGTCTCCTTTCCCCAACATATTCAGATGTGCATGTGTGTACACAGAGAATTATAGAGAACAATCAGGAAACCATCTAGGAACAAATGACTAAACTTCAGTATGTATTGTAGTACTATTTCTAAATTTCTTTCTTTTCTTTTCTTTCTTTCTTTCTTTCTTTCTTTTCTTTTCTTTTTTTTTTTTTTGAGGAAAATTTAGAAAGTTTTCTAAAGGAGTTTTGATATCTTCCCTCTCCCTTCAAGCAATGAATAATATTGTGCCTTAACCTAACATTTTTTTATTCATCATTTTCTTTGACTGAGTCATCCAGCTTCACTACTTGTTCTTCAAGTCTGATAATCTGTCTTCCATACGTTTTCTATGAGTTATTATCATTTACCTTACTGAATTTTCTGTTCACAATCTTTTGCATGTGTTTGTGTGAGTGTGTGTGTGTTTCTAAGCAACTATTGAACTAAATTTTCATATCCTATGTTGTCTTCATTTGCTTCAGGCATCTGCTCTTATTTCCTTGCCCACAAATTATTTTGTTCCCGTTCTCTTTGAGTTGATTTCCATAGTTTACAAGCTTTGATCTGTTCAATCAGGACTCTGGTTTTCCATTCATTATCTTGGATATTATGTAAATTGCCGTCCTTATGGGATACATATATGGATTGTGGTTTGTGCCAAGGGCATTTTATCTTAGTTCTACACTGTGGTGGGTATTCCTTCTGTGCTTCAGAATTGAGAGGAGTTGCTGCCTTTTGTGCATTTTTAGCCCAAGGTTATAGACTCACAATGTGAAAAGTTAGGCAGGATCACTTGTATCTGAAGGGTTCAGAACCCAGGTGTAGTGTCCTTCTACATCCGGTTCTGGTCAAGACCTCCAGCAAGCCTGTGGGGAAGCTGTGCAGAGTAGGTCCTGGACATCCTGAGGGTGCAGTTGTGTGGAAGGCAGCCTGCAAGAGAGCTGAGGGAGTGGTTCCTGATTGGGAGTGCGGGCATACCAACCTGATCAGAAAAAGACAAATAAAAACAAAGCAACAAGCAAGCAAACAAGCAAAAATCTTTCTTTCGTTCTTTCTTTCTTTTTTTTTTTTTCCGAGACAGGGTTTCTCTGTGTAGCCCTCGCTGTCCTGGAACTCACTTTGTAGACCAGGCTGGCCTCGAACTCAGAATTCTGCCTGCCTCTGCCTCCCAAGTGCTGGGATTAAAGGCGTGCACCACCATTGCCTGGCACAAGCAAAAATACTTAAGCAACAAAAATAGCTTTGAGGAATTGGGAAGCTAATTAATGAAAGATCCGTAGGTAGGTGGGTTTAGAATAATTACGTAACAGGAAGCTGCTCAATATTGGGCGGGTCCAGAAGGAGTGGCTCTGATGTACCAGGCCTACGTGACAGGAAGTTCCACCATTTCAGCTTTCTCAAGGTATGTCAGCTACCTCGCCGTCAGGAAGTCATGGTGGGAGACTAGTCCTGAGGAACCTGATAACTTCGTTAAGATTCAGTTGCTGTGCCGGTCTCCTAGGACATTCAGCAGTTGGTCCTGTCACCTCGCAGGTCAGAGGAGCATGGGGCCTGGAAATGGGCAGGAACAGAGCAGGGGTGTGGAGCGGTGTGCATTTTCTGCTGCCACTCTCACAATTCTATTGTGGTTATCTTATCACTGTCCAGAAGTTTGAGATTCTATGGACTGGGGTTTATAGTGACATATTAATTAATTTTACGGGTGGCAAAATGTTTCTAAAATAGCCTCGTACATTCTTTGCAGTATCTGTAGTTTGTACTTGGGAGTTCTCTTTGCTAAAACCTTAATACAGCTCCCTGAATTTCAAATTCACTCATGATTCTTAACTCCCCTGTTCCTCCATTTGCTATTTCGTTTCCCTTTCTCCAGGGGACTGAATAGACATCCGGAGAGAGCTTTGTAGATATTAGTTATATGAGGGACCGGTGCAGATTTGTTTGAATTAGAAAATATAGGTTATGTCTCTGCTCCTGCGGGTCCTGCCCAGGGGCGGAAGTAAGAGCAAGGCCGAAAGCCTGACATCAAGGCGACACCACCAAACCTTGCCCAGACTCTGGCTTGGAAAGCAGCCTGTGTGGCAGCCATGGCTGTAGCTGCAGCAGAGACCGCCATGGCGCCTGGAGCAGAAGCAACCCAAAGGGAAAGCACAGAGGCTCAGAGTGGGGGTGGGGGTGGGGAGGAAACCAGTGATGGACCAACCCGATGACATTGAGGGGTAGTAAGTGTAAGGAGTGTGCATCATGCATGAATATAAGCTAGTCGTTCTTGGCTCAGGAGGTTTGGGAAGTCGGCTCTGACTTACAGTTTGTTCAAAGATTTTTTATTGAAAAAACTATAGACGATTCTTTTTTTTGTTTTGTTTTGTTTTGTTTTTTTGTTTTTCGAAACAGGGTTACTCTGTGTAGCATTGGCTGTCCTGGAACTCACTCTGTAGATCAGGCTGGCTTGGAACTCAGAAATCTGCCTGCCTCTGCCTCCCAAGTGTTGGGATTAAAGGTGTGTGCCACCAGTGCCCGGCTTTTATTTATTTATTTATTTATTTATTATTTATTTATTTATTTATTCGTTTTTAACCTAACGTTTTTTTAATTCATTATTTTCTTTGACTGAGTCATCCAGCTCTACTACCTGTTCTTCAAGTCTGATAATCTGTCTCCCACAAGTTCTCTATGAGTTATTATTATTTACCTTTCTGCATTTTCTGTTCACGATCTTTTTTATTTATTTATTTATTTATTTTGGAGCTTATAACCACCTATTGAACTCAATTTTCATATCCTATGTTGTCTTCATTTCCTTCAGGCATCTGCTCTTATTTTCTTGCCCACAAATCATTTTGTTCCTGTTCTGTTTGAATTGAATTCCATGGTTTACAAGCTTTGATCTCTTCAATCATGACTCTGGGTTTTCCATTCATTATCTTGGATGTCATGTAAATTGCCCACCTTAGGGAGGTACATATATGGATTGTGGTTTGTGCCAAGGGCATTTTATCTTAGTTCTAAATAGTGGTTGGTATTCCTTCTGCGCTTCAGAATTCAGTGGGATTGCTGCCTTTTGTGCATTTTTAGCCCAAGGGTATAGACTCACAATGTGATAAGTTAGGCGGGATCACTTGTATCTGAAGGGTTCAGAACCCAGGTGTAGTGTCCTATTACATCCAGTTCTGGTCAAGACCTCCAGCAAGCCTGTGGGGAAGCTGTGCAGAGTAGGTCCTGGGCATCCTGACAGGTGCAGTTGTGTGGAAGGCAGCCTGCAAGAGAGCTGGGGGAGGGGTTCCTGATTGGGAGTGCTGACATACCTGCTTGATGAGATGAGCTTAAGGAAAAAAATAAAAACAAAGCAACAAGCAAGCAAGCAAGCAAGCAAACACGCAAGCAAGCAAAAATCCTAAGCAACAGAAATAGCTGTGAGGAATTGGGAAGCTGAGTAAAGAAAGATCCCGAGGTAGGTGGGTTTAGAAGAATTACGTAACAGGAAGCTGCTGAATATTGGGCGGCTCCAGAAGGGTTTGCTCTGAGGAACCAGGTTTACGTGACAGGAAGTTCCACCATTCCTGCTTTCTCCAGGTATCTCAGCTGCTTCGCAGTCAGGAAGTTGTGGTGGGAGAGTAGTCCTGGGTCATTGAGGAACCAGATAACTTCCTTAAGCTGCAGTTGCTGTGCTGGCCTCCCAGGACATTCAGCAGTTGATCCTGTCACCTCCCAGGTCAGAGGAGCTTTGGGCCGGGAAATGTCCTGGAGCAGAGGAGGGGTGTGGAGCGGGGTGCATTTTCGGCTGCCACTCTCAATTCTGTTGTGGATATCTTATTGTCGGGAAGTTTGAGATTCTATGGACTGGGGTTTATGGTGACATATTAATTAATTTTACGGGTGGCAAAATGTTTGTAAAATAGCCTCGTAGATTCTTTGCAGTATCTGTAGTTTGCACGTGGGAATTCTCTTTGCTAAAACCTTAATACAGCTCCCTGAATTTCAAATTCACCCTTGATTCTTAACTCCCCTGTTCCTCCGTTTGCCACTTCATTTCTCTTTGTCCAGGGGACTAAATAGGCATCCGGAGAGAGTTTTGTAGATATTAGTCATATGAGGGACCATTGAAGATTTGTTTGAATTAGAAAATATAGGTTATGGCTGTGCTCCTGCGGGTCCTGCCCTGGGGCAGAAGCGAGAGCGAGGCCGAAAGCCTGACATCAAGGCGACACCACCAAACCTTGCCCAGACTCTGGCTTGGAAAGCAGCCTGAGTGACAACAATGGCTGTGGCTGGCACAGAGACGTCCATGGCGCCTGGAGCAGCAGTGACCTGCAGGGAAAGCCCAGAGGCGGGGGTGGGGGGGCGGAGGGGAGGCATGACGATGGCGGCGACCCTGTGACTGCGTGAGAGGTAGTAAGTGTGAGGAGTGTGCATCATGCATGAATATAAGTTAATCATTCTTGGCCCAGGAGATTTTGGGAAGTCGGCTCTGACTGTACAGTTTGTTCAAGGATTTTTTATTGAAAAATATCCTTCGATAGAAGATTGTTATAGAAAGCAAGTTGAAGTAGATGCACAGCAGTGTGTGCTTGCAGTCTTGGATACTGCAGGAAAGGAATAGTTTACAGCTGTGAGAGATCTGAACAGGAAGAAAGGACAGGGCTTTGCTCTGGTTTACTCCATCACAGCACAGTCTACATTTAATGACTTACAAGATCTAAGAGAACAGATTCTTTGGGTTAAAGACACTGATGATGTTCCAATGATTCTGGACTTGGGAGATGAAAGAGCTGTAGGAAAGGGCAAGGTCAGAACCTAGCAAGACTGTGGAAAACCGAGTTCTTAGAATTCGCTGCAAAGCCCAAAATAAATGTTAATGAGATCTTTTATGACCTAGTGCAGTAAATTAACCGAAAAACCCCGGTGCCTGGGAAGACCTGCAAAAAGTCATCATGTCAGCTGCTTAATGTTCTGAGTGCATTGTAGCTCTGAGCCAGGTCTGAAGAACTGTTGCCCAATTCAACAGTGCCAGCATTCCAACTTTGTTAAACCTACCAACATCTTAAATGGACTTTCCTGTGGTGGTCCCTGTAAGAGACAGATGAAAGCTACTTTATCAGTTTGCATGTTCTAATCAGTTTCCAGTATCAGGAGACATTTTTACATATATAATAGTTCTAGAGTATGCAGCTGGTAAAACCAGAGGCAACATCTGATATTACTGCTAAGAGACATTCTTCATCCACCAATGTTGTACATGTGTAAAAATGGTGTATTGTATACTTTAACACACCCCATAGTTTGTATTGGAGAGTACAATAATGTAAATCCTAAAAGCACCACTATTTTAGCATAATAAAAGAAATTCCAAAGTGCTCTTTATGTACTACTACAGATAACTTTGCTTCTTTGATACTAGTAGCTTATTGTAATTTTATTTTAAATTCAAGGTCATTATCATTGTATTATACAAAATAAGTGCTTTGATTAACACAGCCATATAGGTTTTTTTTTTTATTTATTTTTGAAAAACCTGTGAGGATAGTGATTTTGTCATTGCAATATGATAGTCCTTTCAGTATGATGTCTTAGATTAAAGATGGTGCCTTTAATATCTGTTGGAAGGAAATGTCCAGACCTTTCAAATCTCCTAACTGTATGTGTCCTTTTTTCTTTACATAGGGAACGAGGTTTATAGTTGTGTGTACAATAAGGATCTACAACAAGAAGTGTATATTTTCAAACAGTTTTTTAAATGATTTAACAATCCTTGTAAACTATTTTCAGGCTTCTGTAGCTGTAGATTCTCACTGTGACTCCCTTGCTTGCTCATGGATTCATGTGTCTGCAATACCAAATATACAGGTTTTGTATCTCTGCCTGTTAGTGATTGTTTCACATGTGTAATGTTTTGATTGAGATGTGAACTGGTGGACCAGTACTGTGGATGTGAGTGTGGGAAGTTATTTCATGTGTAATAAATAGGTCAAAAGGCCTAATTTGCAGTAACTATTGCTGTTTTATATAACAATGTCTTGTTGCTTTGCGTGCATTAACATTTCGGGATAAAGACTGTGTGTCCATTCAAAAGGGAGCCACAGTATTTAAATTGACCAGCCGGATGTTACAACTTTGAAGTGGCCAAATGTAAACTAGAAGCCTTAATTAAGATGGTGCAATTTTGTATAACTTAGCATTCATAGTTCAATAAATTTGTATTGCCTCACAAGGGCTTGCATTATAACAAAAAAAAAAAAAAAAGAAAAAAGAAAATATAGATCATAAAGCACCGTTATATAGTTTGTAAATATTAATATTTACTGATTAAAGTTATACTCCCCATTAATTTTTTTTCTTTATTTTTGATACTTTATTTACATTTCCGATGATTCCCCTTTTCTTTGGAAACCCCGTGTCACCTCCCCCTCCCCGCCTCTGTGAGGGAATTCCTCCTCCCACCTACCCACCCACCCATTCCCTTTTACTGGGGCCACTATCACCCTCGGGCCCAAAGTCCTCTCCTTTCTCCCTGGTGGCCATCGAGGTGATTCTTCTGCCTCATATGTAGTCCAAATCATGGGTCCACAGATGTGTATTCTTTGGTTAGTGGTCTGAACTAGAGGACGACCAGGGGGAGGGTCGGGCCCATTGACAATCTTGCTCCCTCCATGGGGCTGCCAATTCCCTCTGCTCCTTCAGACTTTTCTCCAACTCCTCCATCTGGTACCTCACTCTCAGTCCAGCGGTTATTGTTAAGTGAAACTTGGTCATGCTGGACTTGTGGGCTAATATCCGCTTATCAGTGAGTACATACCATGTTCGTTCTTTTGTGACTGAGTTACCTCGCTCAGGATGATATTTTCAAGTTCCATCCATTTGCCTGCAAATTTCATTAAGTCATTGTTTTTTATAGCTGAGTAGTACTCCATTGTGTAAATGTACCACATTTTCTGTATCCATTCCTCTG
>JAPYYD010000146.1:0-18755 GCA_028551405.1 Uromys caudimaculatus | reverse complement strand
CACCCTGATACCTAAACCACACAAAGACTCAACAGTAAAAGACTATTTCAGACCAATTTTGCTTATGAATATCTATGCAAAAATATGCAATAAAGTACTCTCAAACCAAATCCAAGAACACATCAAAAACATCATCCACCATGATCAAGTTGGCTTTATCCCTGGAATGCATGGATGGTTCAACACATGAAAGTTCATCAATGTAATCCATCATATAAGCAGGCTGAAAGAAAAAGCCACATGATCATCTTGTTCCATGATGAAAAGGCGTTTGACACATTTCAATACCACATCATGATAATAATCTTGGAAAGATCAGGCCCAAGGTCCATACCTAAACATAATAAAGGCAATATACAGTAAGCCAATAGCCAGCATCAATTTAAATGGAGAGAATCTTAAATCAATTTCAATAAAATCAGGGACAAGGCAAGGCTGCCCAGTCTCTCTGTATGTATTCAATATAGTACTTGAATTTCAAGAGTAATAAGACAAGAAAAAGAGATCAATTGGGATACAAATTGAAAAAGAAGTCAAGGTATTACTATATGCAGGTGATTTGATAGCATACATAAGCATGCAGATAGTTCAGTCACTAAGATAAATAACCTTGTAAAACTGAAGACTTTCTGCAAGACAAAGGACACTGAATAAGACAAACAGGATGTGAAAATATCTTCACCAACCCTACATCTGACAGAGGGATAATTTGAAACACATATAAAGAACTCTAAACATTGGACACCAACAAACCAAATAATCCAATAAAAAATGTGCTATAGCTCTCAACAGATAATATGTCACCAAGGAATCTCTAATGACTGACAAGCATTTAAAGAAATGTTCAACATCTTTAGTCATCAGGGAAATGCAAAACAAAATGTGTCTGAGATAACATCTTACACCTTTCAGAGTGGCTAAGATAAAAAAAAAAAAAACTCAGGGGAAATCACATGCTGTATAAGATGTGGAGAAAGGGGAACACTCCTTCATTGCTGGCAGGAGTGCAAACTTGTGCAACCACTTTGGAAATCAGTTTGGTGGTTTCTGAGAAACTTTCAAATAGTTCTACCACAAGATCCAGATATACCACTCTGGACATATATACAAATGGTGTTCCAGCATACCACAAGGATTCTTCTATGTCGATATTGTCAACAATATTCATAGCCTCTTCATTCATAATAGCCAGAAACTGGAATGAACCTAGATGCCCCTCAACTAGAGAATGGATGGAGAAAATGTGGTACAGTT
Source organism: Uromys caudimaculatus (assembly GCA_028551405.1). NCBI lineage: Eukaryota > Metazoa > Chordata > Mammalia > Rodentia > Muridae > Uromys > Uromys caudimaculatus. The sequence continues at coordinate 17,501 of JAPYYD010000146.1, read as the reverse complement.
ATATGATGGAATATTGCTCAACTATTATAAACAGTGATATCATGAAATTTGCAGGCAAATGAAGGGGACTAGAAAATATCTTCCTGAGTGACATATCTCAGACTCAGAAAGACACATATGGTATGCATTTGCTTATAAATTTATTTTAATCTTAAAGTACAGGATAAACATGCTATAATCCACAGACCAAGAATCTAAGTAACAAGAAGAACCAAGAGAGGATGATTGAATCTCACTCAGGAGCAGAAATAGAAAGGACATTGGAGCTGAGTGGAGGCAGGATATTGGGTGGGAGATGGGTCCAGGAAGGGAACAGGAGAAATCAAGTGTGGGGAGGACTGGTGGAGAAAGAACTACAATCATTGAGGTGTAGGGAGGCAGCTCCAAGACAAGCCAGACACTTAGGACAAGGGAAACTTCCGGGAGTCTATGAGCATGACCATAGCTGATATTCCTAGAAACAAGTAATATAGAACCTGAAATGGCCACCCTCTGTAATTATACATGACTCCCAATGAAGGGATGGGGACACAAACCCACCCACAAAGCTTTCAACCAAATATTTGTCCTGCCTACAAGATATTCAGGAGAAAAAGATGAAACAGAAATTGAGGGAATGATCAGCCAAGGATTATCCCGACACATTCCAAGAGAGAGAGTCAAACTCTGATATTATTAGTGATATTCTGTTATACTTGCAGGCAGGAGCTTAGCATAACTGTCTTCTGAAAGGCTTCATCCAAAAGCTGATAGAAACTGATGCAGAGACTCACAGACAAATATTATTGGGAGCTTGTGGAAGAGAGGTGTAAAGGATTGGAGGAGCCAGGTAGGTTAAGAACACCACAAGAAAAGTTACACAAACCTAACCTGAGCCCATAGGGGCTCACTGAGACTGAAGCAGCAATCTAAGAGCAATAATAGGATGGACTTAGGCCATATCTATCTATCTATCTATCTATCTATCTATCTATCTATCTATCTATCTATCTATCTATCTGATGTCCAGCTTGTTATTCATGTGGGTCCCCTAACTACTGGAGCAGAGGCTGTGAATCCACCACTTGTGCAGTCACAGTAGTAATTATTTCCTCAATCCACTCATAGACCTTCTTGGAGACAAGGGTGACCGATACCTTCATCAAAGTTAAGTTCACATTGGTCTTCAAGGAATCCAGGTGCATAGTCACAGAATTAAGTCCCAAGAGCAGCCTAACACCATGTAGACATGGTTGGGATCCACATTCATCAATTTCTAACTCACAGTCTACACAAGAATACTCTTGAGGATAGACACACATATATCTTCCCATCTCACTGTGGCATACAGACCCATTCATGCGGGGATGAGAAACACATGGATCCACTTCCAAGTCACAACTTCTACCTTGGTATCCAGGCACACTGAAGCAGGAGTAGTCATTAATTTCATCCTGGCTCATAGTTCCATTGTGGTAAGGGCTCAAAGCACATTCAGTATGATCTGTCTTACAGAACCTCCTAACATATCCATCAGGGCAGATACAGACATGGTGCTCAGGATCCTTATGGCAAGTGCTTCCATATTGGCAGATGTTTCCTCCACAGAAATTAGTGGTAGTTTCACAGGTTAACCTTCTGTACTCAAGAGGACATTGGCATAGAAAGCCTCTTTCTCCTATGGTATTCACACAAGTGGCAATACTTGGCAGGAACTGGAGAAGCAAGGGTCTTTTGGATATTCACAGTCTTTGTCCAAATAATATGCCCAAATAATGTTCATGTCTAAGCAATAATTGCTGTCACCTTTGTTGCCTGCCTGTGGATCATGTGTCCCTAAATGGTCTGCCTTTTCTGGCCTCAGTGGAAGAGGATGTGCCTAGTGTTTCAGTGACTTGAGGTACCAGAGTGAGTTGGTACCCAGGGCAGATCTCCCCCTTTTCAGAGGTAAAGGGAAGGGGTGAAGTAAGGGGCCATGAGAGTGGGGGACTTGGAAGAGCGGGGGTTCTGCAATATGATGTAAAGGGAATAAATAAATTAATTTATTCAAAAACAGAAAGTATTGTCAGGGATGCATAAAATTCTACTACCCAGGTCATTCAGTCGGATGGCAGCTTTGTTTGTTTTGTTCTTTGGAACTGTGCAGTTGAGAATTCTAGATTTTTGGGAACTATCATCTGGAGGCCACTCTAAGATCCTATATACCCAGTGAAATTTCCCTCATGCTTCAGATTCTGAGTAATTAAACCAGCTCAGAAAATCTACAATAGGGAGACTTTGAGTTGATAAAGTCAGACATACCCAGACTAATATCCCACTGTATAACTCAAAACTACCAGAGCTGAGACCTCTGTAACACCCACATGAACATTTTACCTTTAGAGTATGAAGCCCAGGTGTTAGCTTGTCTTGTGGTCACAGTTTAATATTGCTTGGGGATTTGTGGAAGATTAATCTTTCCTTCAAAATGCTCTGCATAACAAGATCATTAAATCTGGATCCTCCTTTGTTTTTAGTCTTTTTATTTTTAACATAATACTTTTGTTGATTAATTGGGAGTTTTCCCATGATCACATTCAGTTCCCAGGCATACCAAGTCCACTTCTACCCTTTTGACCTCTACCCCCAAAAAAGAAAAAGGAGAGAGAGAGAGAGAGAGAGAGAGAGAGAGAGAGAGAGAGAGAGAGAATTATCAAGTTTACTCTTTGTGCTCAAATACTGACTGAAGCATGATCAAACTCTCAGTGGCCAGCCTCTTAAAGAAAACTGAGTCTTTCCCCACCTCATGCTCACCTCACCCCCACCCCCCCCCACTCCCTACCAGTAGCTTAAAACATAATCAAGGCGATGCATCAAGTTGATGTATTCAACCCATATAATCTGCTCTCTCCTATTTGTTCCAAAGAGATCAAAAAGCCAAGTTTTCCTCTAATCTCAGGTGAAATTTTAAATAAATCAACAACAGAGTATGCAAGTATTCAAATTCCTATATATGAAAAAAATCAGAAGAAAAAAAAATGAAATCAAAGATCCAAGCTTTAACCTTAAGAATCTATGAAAAGAAACAACAACCAAAAGCCTCAAAAGAGAAAGAAAAAGGAAAAGTGTTTATACCATAAAACAGAAGACTAAAAGTCTTTAAATCAAAAAAAGACATTGCAGCAAATGAGTGGTGTTTCTATTGAGATACAGATAATACTTATTTGATTTGTGGTTATAGGTGAAGGTCCTCAAAGACCTAAAGGGCATGTGAGCAACACAGGGAGAATGTGAGATACAGTAGTTCAAAATGGAGTAATGACTGAGTATTCTTCATTTTCATGCCATAGCCTTACCAGCTGTTTTGTTTCTCTTCCCTGGATTTAAGCCATGGGACCCTCCTAGGGATATCTATTTATGACATCACATGTAAAGATACTAATTAGTTTCTCCCAGATTTTTTTCTATTACAATGTTATAAAAAATGACTTATAAAATTAAGTAAACTTGAAACTGAACATTGCTTAAATGTGATTAAAGTAACTTTTATTTTGATTCGATACATTTTTCTATTTTCATTATTTTTTAAGTAATATTTTTTATTGAAAATAGATTCTTCTCTCATACAATATATCCCCACCACAGCTTCCCCACCCTCCACTCCACCTAGCTGTCTCCATCTCTTCTCTCCTCTAGATTTACTCCCTGTCTTTATTTTTCAGAAAAGAGCAGGTCTCCAAGGGACAAGAGCAAGACAAAATATGATACAATAAGACAAGGCAAAAACCTCCTGATCAAGATTGGACAAGGCAACCCAAAAGGAGGAAAAGAGCCTCAAGAGCAGGCAAACAAGTCAAAGAAACATCTGCTACCACTGTTAGGAGTGCCAGAAAAACACCAAACTAACAGACACAACAGATGACCTGGTGTAGATCCATGAGGACCCTGTTCTTGGCTGTTTCAGTCTCCATAAATCCAGTCTCTGTGAGTTCTAGTGTAGAATGTAAAACTGTGCCAGAAAGCTTTGTAAGATAGAACAGGTCGAGACCTGGAGACTAGGTGGGCACATACCTGAGCCTTAAATGACTCCTGACTCCCTGCCAGACACCTGACTAGGAACAATGTCATGCTTCTCACACAAAAGAAATGTGACTTGTGGTCATGCAGGCTCAAGACAGTTCTCTCTGCTAATGAGGTACCTAGAGGCCTGGAGGGCTTAGCTTCTCTTCCCAGATATTCCTCATTACAGAAGGTATTTAATCTCAGCCCCCCCCCCCAAGAAGTGGGGTATTGTGTTTCATATCCATTTTCTGCCATGACAATAAAGTGTTTGGAACCATAGTCTGTCTCTTTTCATCAAGATACTCCCTGAGGAACCATAAAGAGGGCCTTCACCTACAGAGACATAGCTTAGTCTCCAGTAGAAGGCCTTTCTGCACTTCCAGCCACAAAGGCCTCCAAGCCTGCCATTGCCCCCACCAAGGAAATGACAATCACCCCAGTGTGACAAAGCAGAGCTACCCCCTTCCCCACCTTGGGCTAGATGCTGTCCCCAGCCCTCAGGCCACTGACCCAGTTCTATATTCTTTTGCAACTATGGGCTGTGCCTGGACATCCAAGAGTCTGAGACCCCCACTTCCTGGGCCTCATCGCAGGCTCTGGGATGCCTGAGACAACTCCAGCTTTCCCACACCTCAGACTACACTTCCCCAACCCAAGAACAGTATCTTGGTACTTCTCTACAGCCAAGCACCTGTCTGGCAGCCATATGGCATAAGTGTAGTCAAACTCCCTGTGTTCTGCCTCCCCAAGTGACTGTTCCTAGTGGTGGATCCTGGTTACTTAGTGGATTCAGTGGGTCAAGTTATGCTGGTTTTGTCTTGTTTCTCACATATTTCTTTTATGTGAGAAACATCACATACACACACACACACACACACACACACATACACACACACACACACACCACATGTATAATACATTCACCACTACTTCCCTCAAACTTCCTTCTGTGCTCCCATCACTTCATCACTCTTCCAGTCCTCTCCAACGTTTTTATGATATTAGTAACTCCCTGAATGCAGGAAATACTCTCCACCTACTGTTGCATGAACAACTTTGTGGTGGCTATATTCCAAAGGGTAATGTAACCCTCCCTGCCTAAGCAGCTATCAACTGCCAATACCTCCTCTGAGAACAGAGGGGCTCTGGGGGCTTCTCCTCCATCTATTGCTTAATCAGGTGCAGCTGCTCTGAGTTAACACAAATGCAGTTATGTAATGATGTGAAACTCAGAAATTCACAGATCTTCCTCATTTGACAGCTCTATAATCTTTAACTAAAACTCATTGTAAAAAATTGCTATCTGACAAATGTCAGCATCACAGCTTTATGGATAGTAATATAAACATTTAGAAGTCATTTTGACAGTGTGACTATTCATTAAACAACAATAGATTCTTCTTTTAAAGCCTCTAACATCTTAGTCCTGGACTTTTGATCATATTTACAATACGAGAAATGAAATTCCTTCTACTAAGCAGACTTCAAATACAATCTGAAAATAGTTGGTTACTTCTATAACTTTCATGTCATTATTGCAACAGTGAGTGTATCTTGTTTCCAGGCCATTGTTAGAGGCTCTAACAAAGGGGTAAGGCAATTAGTGATTTTTTTTTCCTTCAGAAGACTGCAGCATTTTTGCTTCATTGTAACTTTCATCTATAACTTTTTTGTTGTACTGAAAATATATTATTTTTACAGGATCTATTATGTTACAGTTTCCATTCCTCCAAATCCTCTTAGACTCTACATCCCTCACTCTTTCATTCTATATTTCTATAACATACAGATATTTAAAATAATAAGAAAACAAACAGAAGAGTGAAAAAACACAAGACATACAAATAAATTCACACACACACACACACACACACACACACATATATATATATAAAATGCACAAAAATCACATAATAACAGAAACTAGAAATCATAATATATACACAAGGAATCTATAATGTACAAATAAGAGTCCTGGCAAAGTATTACATGACAAAGAATCTCTAAAAATGCCATTGTGAGAGTTAACATTATTAAAATCATGTTTAAAAATTTGGAGGATGATGTGCTTCAGGATCCATGGGATAATTGTTTTATCATGTGAGCTTCTAGCTTATATAGTGTAGTCTGTCAACTGCCCAAGATGGATGACTTCCCTATTTCTTGTCTATTTGGACATTCTTAAAAATGTTTTGACTACCTCTGATGTTCTTGCAAGGCAAGGAGTCACAAGGCTAAACAGTAGCTCCACTCTTTATGCAAATGCTTTCTTGCTAAAACATTTGTAAGACATCTGTTTCAAAGTTATGTCTTGTCACACATAGTCAGATGTATGTTAGCTTGATCCCCCAAAACTGTTGCCTGGTAGGTTTTTCCTTTATAAGCTTCAGACTAACAAAAGCTGTGCCACAGTTTGAGAATTCTGAAGCTTGGGTGTGGTCCTGGTACCAGAAATAAAACCTCTTCTTTGTTAATATATATTTTTGCTCAGACTGCGAAATCTCTGAGTGACCCCAGATCCAAATACATTGAATTTATTTGTGTTGGCCATCTAGCATTGTGCACAGGATCTAACTAACCTTTAGTGGCTATAGACTCAATGAAACTCCATTAGAGAAAACTAAATTTTCATTGCAACTGATTACCAATTAAAGACAGTTTCTTGGTTAGAGATGTAGGCTTTCATGTTCCTTAGTGTCCTCCATCCCCTCCAGAACTTAAATGCTTAATGTTTCCTTTACACAGAATCCCCTGAGCTATGAAAGAAGGGATTTTATGGAGATATATATTTAGGACTGAGTGTTCCAAGGTCTCTCACTCTCTGACTTTAGTCTGATGATATGTCTTTATATTTATTCCCATGTATTACAGGAGGAAGCATTTCTGATGGTGCCTGAAGAAGACATTAATCTATGAGTATGTATAATGTCTTTAAGTGTCAATCTATTGTTACATTCCCTTTACAAAATAGTAGGATTTTGTTTCCTCTAAGTACTTGATATATCTAGTATTGAGTACTTGGCCACCTAAAGAATGTTAGGGATGGATTCCATCTCATGGAGTAGGCCTTAAATTCAACCAGCTATTTGTTACTCCGACAAGCTTTGTTCTACTATTGAGATAGTACATCTTTCAGGCAGGTAACCATTGCAGACAGATCAAAGGGTTTATAGCTAGGTTGGCGTTTAACTTTCTCCTTCAGTATCACACAGAGTACCTTTGAGTACCATGAATAATAGTCCACAGGGATGAAGACTACAGTTAGGTACCAGCTAGTCTTCTTTATATTCAATGAGTTATGAATATATTCAATATACTCAATATTTCCAGTGAATTGGAAAACAGCCAATGGCATTGACAATAATCTGAGTTGTTTGGTGGTTCCCATTTGTCACTTCTGTCTAACAACTCAATTGGATGTTAATTTATTCCTGGAACAGGAGGCTTTATATGATGACATAGAAATGGACAGAGTTTTTCTCTCCTCTATTATTTGTCTATTTCATTTAGGATACCTTCATATATGTAAATATTTTATGAAACTTCTTCTCTATGAGGTTTCCTTATGACCCTCCAAATGGCCCTTAAATTTTGCCTGTCTCTTACCATATTATCTCCCTCATCCCTCTCTCTTCCCACCCCATTTAATCATACTGTTCCAGTCCCTTTATCTCATCTATCCATCCATAACTATCTATTCTGTTTATCCTTTCTAGAGTGATCCAACCCTATTACATTCTACCTTTCCCAACATCTAACCTCTGCTGTTATATGAATTGTAGCTCACATATGGAGATTAACAGCTAACGTTCACATATAAGTCAATAACTTTTATTTGTCTTTTTGGATCTAGGTTACCATATTCAGGATGATTGTCTTTAGTTACATCATTTATCTGTGAAATTCTCTCATGTACTACATCCTGATGGCAGCTCCCCTCCCTCCACTCCTATCAATCCCTCACCCCACCCCTTTCTCCCAGATTTACTGGTCCTCTTTAAAAAAAAAAAAAAAAAAAAAAAAAAAAAAAAAAAAACCAACAACAAAACCAACAAGAAACAAACAAAACAAACAAGCCTCCCTGGGATATCAACCAAACACAGTATGTCACGTTGCAATAAGACTATATACAAACCTTCATATCAAGACTAGACCTGGCAATTCGCAAGAAGAAAAAGGATCTCAATGGCAGTCAAAAGAGTCAGAGACACTCTAACTCCCACTGTTCGAAGTCCCACAAAATCCCAAGCTAAACACCACAACATATATAGAAAGGACCTAGTATGTGAAACCATGAAGGTTCTGTGATTGCTGCTGCAGTTTCTATGAGCCCCTGTGAGCATCACTTAGTTGATTCCATGGGTCAGTTTTCTAGGAGTTCTCAACAACTTTGATTCCTACAATACTTCCTCCACTTCTCCTGTTTGCTGTGGGTCTCTGCATCTGTTTCCATCAGCCACAGGAGGAAGCCTCCCTAATGTTCACTTGGCTATGGACTGATTTGTTAGAATAACAGAATATCATTAAGAATCATTTAATTGACTTTTTGGTTGTCCTATTTGGTTCTAGGTCTCTGAGCCACTACCTAGTTCTGCCTACTGTCAATTCAGGCAGAGTCCTTGTGTGGACCTCAAGTTAGACCAGTCATTGGTTGGCTACTTCCACAAGATCTGAGCCATCATTACCCTAGCACATCATAGAAGCAGAACAGGTTGTAAGTAAAAGATATTGTGGCTGAGTTGGTTTCCTAGCCACAGCACTGGAAGCCTCACCTTGTTACAGAAGGTGGCTTGTACTTTACCTTACCACAAGAACATTTGTTTAACTATGTTCATATATAACATCCAGAAAGTGGAAACAACCTAGAAGTCCCTCAACTGAAGAATGAATGAAGAATGAATAAAGAAAATTTGGTACATTTATACAGAGTATTATCCTTTCAAGGTCAATAAGAAATTCCCATGATGATTGTGTTGAACCTGTAGATTTCTTTTAGGAGGATGGCCATTTTTCCTGTTAATTCTAATGATCCATGAGCATGGGAGATCTTTCCATCTTCAGATATCATCTTTAATTTCTTTCTTTACTGTCTTACTGTTTTTCTTAAATAAAATCTTTTACTTGCTTGGTTAAAGTTACAGTTATTTTTTTGGACATTACTGGAAAAGTTATTGTTTTCCAATTAGAAATTCCTGGAGTTTTAGGGTAACATGAATACATTCATATCATCTGCAAATAAAGACTCTGACTTCTTTCCTTCCTATTTTTCCCCTCATTATTTTTCATTTATATTATTTCTCTAAGACTTCCAATAATTTATTAAATAGGTATGGAGAGAGTGAACAACCTTGTCTTGTTTTTGATATTAGTGAAATTACTTTGTGTTTAGCTCCATTTAGGTTGATGTTGGTGTGGACTTGTGGTAATCTGCCTCTATTATTCTGAGGTATCCTCCATGTATCCATAGTCTTTCCAGAATTTTATCATGAAAAGGTGTTGTATCTTTTTTCAAAGGTCTTTTCTAAATTTCTTGAGATAAACATGTAGTTTTTGTCTTATAGGCTGTTATATGGTGTATTATACTTACTGATTTATGTTTGTATAACCATCCCTGCATCTCTGAGAAGAAGCCTATGTTATAATGGTGGATGCTGTTTTTGATGTTTTTGGATTCAGTTTGCCAGTAATTTTTGAGAAAATTTTCATCCATGTTTTTAAGAGTACTGAGTCTACCTGGTCCTACAAGACACCAGTAGCCTATGTCTTAATTCTTTGCTATCCACTAGTGCAGGAAAGGCTCATTAAAATGAACTGAAGTTCATATTTCCCTCCTAGACTTGCTCAGACATAGCCTCATAATTGGAGGTTTGTTGATCTTGCACTGGTACCTAAAGAACATTTTCTTCTGGCATCTTGTGATGCTCTGGCATAGCCTGGCTCTAGTAGGCTTTGTTTTCCCATTTCCTTTCTTTGTATCTATTTCATTGGTTTAAGCAATCACTTTTATTTGTAGAAATGCCTCTGTCTTCCACATCACACTGTGATTGTTGTGTTGTCAGTAGTTTGTATGTCTTGAGATTACATATGCATAGCTAAATAACTCTGGAGCTAAACATTTTCAAGTTGTGATTAAATAATTTTTCTTTGACTCATAGTGGTTTAATATAAGTGAGTCTTCCAGTCCTGAAATATCACAGACTATTCAAAACATTGTGTAATAGTGTATTATATAAATAATATATGCTAATGAATCAAGAACCAGTTTTCTTTTAGCTTCACAAACAAGAATTTATTTTCTCCTGTCTTTTTGGGAAATTTTTATTTTAATGTAAACAATACCTGATTTTTGTGTTAGCTTGTTTTCAGGATATCAGGAATCTAGGCAACATACAGGGATTCAAATTTCTGCAGTGGCCAAAAGGCTATCTGAGTAGACCTCCCCAGAGACTACTACAAAGTACACATAGTTCACCTTTGCTGTCCTAGTTTGCTTTTTTTGTTGCTATGATAAGTTCCTTAACCAGAACCAGATGCAACTTCAAGGCAGAAAAGGTTTATTTAATTTTACAGACTGTGATCCATCATCAAAGAAAGTCATGGCAGGAATTCAAAGCAGAAGTCAGAGGCAGAAAGCACAGAAAAATGTTGCATACTGGCTTGCTCATCTTCTTTTCTTATGTACTACAGGCTAATCTTTGCAGAGACAGAATTTCCCAAATTGGAGTGGACCCTCCTACATCAACTAGTAAGAATAAGCCCCACAAATATGCACATAGGCCAGTAAATCAAGGCAATTCCCCAGTTGAGACTCTTTCAGGTAACTGTTCTGCATTAGGTTGATAGCTGAGGCTAACTAGGAGACCCCAAGTCCTTTTTCTTTCAATATCTCCCGCTGATGTCTCCTCTTGACCACACATAGATTCCTTTTCCATACTAAGTTAACATGGAGGATGTTCTAATCTGATACTGCTGCATCATTTTTACTTGACCTTTTGTGTTTCTGTGCCTAGATGAGAAATAGGTTCTCTTAGGAACTGGACAGGATAGTCTCTAAAGGAAGAAGAAAGTAAGGGAGATTAAAAAAATGTCTGTTAAAAATGAAAATCAAAATGACAGAGGGCATTTGGTTCCCAAATAATTTTGTTTTAATTATTAGCATACAAATGACTATATTTTCAGTAATGATTGCAATTTTATATATCCTCTTTTTTTTTAATGGTTTTTCCTATGCTCTTTTTTAAATTTTTTTATTTTTTGATACTTTATTTACATTTCAAATGGTTCCCCCTTTCCAGGTCTCCACTTTGGAAACCCCCTATCCTCTCCCCTCTCCCATGCTTCTATGAGAGTATTCCCCCACCCACCCACCTGCCCACCAACTCCTGTCTTCTCACCTTGGCATTCCCCTATACTGGGGCCTCAACACCCTTAGGACCAAGGACCTCTTCTCCCCCTGATGGCCAACAAGGCTCTCCTTTGCCACATATGTGGTCTGAACCATGGGTCCCTCCATGTGTATTCTTTGGTTGGTGGTCCAGTCTCCAGGAACACCAGGGGGTGGGGTCAGGGCAGTTGACACTGTTGCTCCCTCCAAGGGGCTGAAAACTCCCTCAGCTTCTTCACTCCCTTCTCCAACTTCTCTATCTGGGACCTCACACTCAGTCTAACGGTTAATGTGAAGTGAAACTTGGGTGTTCTGAACTTTTGGGCTAATAACCACTTATCAGTGAGTACATACTACAGAGCAGTAGTGATAAAAACTGTATGGTATTGGTACAGTGACAGGCATGTAGATCAATGGCATAGAATTGAAGACCCAGAAATGAATTCACACATCTATGATCACTTGATCTTTGACAAAGGAGCTAAAATCATCCAGTGGAAACAAGACAGTATTTTCAACAAATGGTGCTAGTTCAACTGGCAGTCTACATGTAGAAGAATGCAAATTGATCCATTCCTATCTCCCTATACAAAGTTTAAGTCCAAGTGGATCAAGGACAGCGACATAAAATGAGATACACTGAATATAATAGAAGAGAAAGTGTAGAAAAGCTTCGAACACATGGGTACAGGGGAAAAGTTCAGAACAGAACACCAATGGCTTATGGTCTAAAATCAAGAATCAACAAATGAGACCTCATGAAATTTCAAAGCTTCTGTAAGGCAAAGGACACTGTCAATAGGACAAAACAGCAACCAACAAATTGGGAAAAGATCTTTCCCAATCCTACGTCCTATAGAGTGCTAATATCCAATATATACAAAGAACTCAAGAAGTTAGAGTCAGAGAACCAAATAACACTATCAAAAAAGGGGAACAGAGCTAAACAAAGAATTCTCAAATGAGGAAATTCGTAGGGCTGAGAAGCACCAAAGAAAATGTTCAACATCCTTAGTCATCATGGAAATGCAAATCAAAACAACTCTGAGATTCCACCTCACACCAGACTGAATGGCTAAGATCAAAAGCTCAGGTGACAGCAGATGCTGGTGAGGGTGGGGAGAAACAGGAACACTTCCCCATTGCTGGTGGGATTGCAAGCTGGTACACCTGGATATCAGTTTGGGGACCCTGACACATCCTCTTAAAGAAAAATCAGACTAGTCTTCAGAGGAATGCAATCTGTATCCTGTGGTGCCACCTTGTGACACAATTACAAAATGGCAATCCATAGAAATGCTAGCTAAAGAGGCTTCAACTATAAACCAACATAATCAGAGTAGATTTGATATTTATATTGTCAAGTTTCAATTGCTAGATAAAAGACAATATGCTGAGTTAAGAATACAAATTATATTTAGAACTACCACCTTAGTGCAATATCATGCAATAAGTTGTTTCATTTGTAGAGCTTAATGATTGTGTGTGTGTGTGTTAATACATCATACAATTGATACATGTTCAGAATTCCAAGGTGTTTCTGAAAGAAGTGATTCTAAGATTGCCCATTTATGATAGGTGGTGGATGTCTTAGAGATGCCTTTGCAGATTGAAGCTGATGATGCTCTGTAACATGTATCCAATAGAATACATTTTTTTAGGTATTGTAGCATAAAGCTTGTTACAAATATATCTTACAATCCTACAACTCAAACAATTGTAACTAGATCTAACTAAGATGCTCATGGAACAGAGAGAAGATATGGGATCTGCAAGAGACAGATTAAATAATGCTTAATTGATCTTAAATTTTTAAAATGTCAATGAGAAAGGTATTACAGCTGGTGAAAAAATACTGTGTTTTAGAAGGATTGCTGAATTAAGTCAGTCTATATATGTGATAACATCAGAGTAGAAGTCAGGAAATATGTTGCATTGGAGGAGAAGTTTTGCCCTTGTTTCAACAGGAGAATAAAATCTGTAGGTTACTTCATAATTAATAAAGATCAGATTTGACTAGAGGAGACTTCCTGAAAATTTTGGTTGCAAACATGAAGAAATAAACTAAGAAGAAAGACAAAGCAGGTAATGTGTATGCTGATTCCTCTGCATGGAAACAGCTCTGAGACTGGCTGATTCATGAAAATGTTTCCAGGACATCACCCATGTGTAGTCACTAAATTTTGTTGTCTACTAAGTCCTTAGCATTTATTATTACATATACTCATTTCATATGGCATGGATAGAGCTTTATTACAGCTTGGTTATACAGTCCAAATGGACTTATAATGTTTGGTGCCTTTCCCCTGCTCAAACAAAGAGCAGAGACTCACCTTTACTGATTTTTGCACATTGCACATTTCACACATGTGTTAATACAGAAGTGTGTGTGTGTGTGTGTGTGTGTGTGTGTGTGTGTGTGTGCGTGTGTGTGTGTGTGTATGTGTTTTCATATATTATTCATGTTTTTAAGAAGGCCTGGTCTTGGGATAGGTTTTAAATGGGCATCATGTAAAAGCTGCATAGAAAGCAGAAGACAAAAGAAAGACACCACTTACTAGACATTCTCTTACTGCTCATTTCTCCTAAGAGAATGACATAGCCAGTGTTCTTTTCATCTGCACAGCAAGAGTATGTCTTGAACATACTTCTCAAGCTTGAGTGCTTTTATTTACTAATTATTACCAGAACACGGTTATCTTCATAGACACTAGAGCAAAGAGAAGACTCTGAAACACAAATAAATGTGTGGTTAACTTTTTCCATTCTATGAACCATACATTGACTGGGGCATCTATGTTTGTCAGTGAGCTATGGGACCACAGATATTTGTTCTATTAAGAAGCTTATTAGGAACCCCATGTGTCTGAGCCTAAGGAGAAAGTGTAGAAGGAAGAAATAGGGATAAATTATGTGAAGTCCAGTGTGCAATTCTACCATCAGACTGAGTCAATGTCTTTTTTTAATGTGACCTTGGGGGAATCAGTTGCTTAAGTGCAGAGAAAAGGAAGAGAAACTTCTGCAGCTGGAGCCCCAGCAGTAGGCCCAGCTTATCCCTCCCCAACTGCTTTGCATGTCTGCTGGAACCTTCTGTTGTCTAGAGTTCATAACAGTGACTTACAACTCTGCAGTAAGGTCTGCCTCATAGAGAAAACTGTGAGCCATGGAAACTCCAGCTTGGTTTCTCTGTCTCCTTTTACAGTGGATCACAGGTGAGGGGAACCCACATAACTCCACACATAGATAAAAAGTCTCTGAACACTATTGAATTCTATTACCAGAAAACCATTTAAAGTGAAAAGATTCTAATTCTGCCAGGAAGGTGATGAGTGTGGTTTAGATTGCGCTGGTGACTTTTCTTTTTCCTTTTCAGTCTCAGATGTCACTGGAGAAACAACACAGTCTCCAGCCTCCCTGAGTTTTTCTCTGGGTGAAACAGCAACCTTGACATGCAGGGCCAGTCAGAATGTTGGCAGCTACTTAGCCTGGTACCAGCAGAAAGCAGGGCAGGTTCCCAAGCTCCTTATCCATAGTGCCTCCACCAGGGCCAGTGGTATCTCAGACCGGTTCAGTGGCAGTGGGTCTGGGACAGACTTCACTCTCACCATCAGCAGACTAGAACCTGAAGATGTTGCAGTTTACTACTGTCAACCTTTGAAAGGTTGGTCATACACAGTGATTCAACACATGACAAAAAACCTCCAGGAGATTATAGTGTGTTTGCTTCTACCCACTGCTTCCTTTGTAGCAGTTGTAATGCTGGGTACTCAGTTTAAGTATTTTCATCTTCATTGTAAATACTGAGATGATAAAAGTAACACCAAGTAAATATTTGTGTTCTTCCTTCATATTTTACTTAGCCAGTTCCCAGAATAATACAGATGCCTGTGGCATTAGATCAGGTGCATGTAAATGGTTTCTCTGATGATATATGTATCATGTTATTTTAGTTGCTTTTCTGTTGTGGAGAGACACCATGACCATGTCAACTTTCATAAAATAAATCAGTTAATTTGGATCTAGGTTACAATTTTAGATGGTTAGTCCTTAGTCATCATAGTGGGAAGCAGACAGTCATGGTGCTATAGCTGTGGCTTCATATCTTGATTGACTGGCAGCAGTCAGAGAGACCTGGCCTGGCATGGGTTTTGGAAACCAAAGTCCTACTCCCAGTGGCACATTTCCAACAAGGCCACATCTCCCAAATAGTTCTACTAATGGGGGAGCAGATGTATAAACACGTAAGCCTGTGTAAGCTGTCCTCCTTTCAACCAGGACAAATGGTTAGTACAGTAAGTTAATGATCACCATCACCAACAGCTAACAGGAAATGCTAGGGAGGGAAGACAGGAGTGGGTGGGTGGGTGGAGGATCACCCTCATAGAGTCGGGGGAGGGGTGTTGGGATAGGGAGTTTCCAAAGGGGAAAACATTTGAAATATATATAAAGTAAATATCCAAAAATAAAAATTAAAAAAAAAAATAAAAGAAATGAAAAGTAAGAACTTAAGTCATAATTATTCACCAATAAATGGACTTTATTCATAGAAACTTCAAGTAACTCACAAAGTAATGAAATTAAAAATACCAATGGAGTTTATTTTTATTAAAATATGTACATTTCAATTTTGATTAATCTACATCAAAATGATGAAACACTACAAAACATTTCATTTTTCAGAAAATATTAACTATATAGGAAGAGTAGATTATTTGTAATATTTCTACATTGAAATCTCAAAAACATTCTTCAACATAATTAAATAAAACCTACCAAAGCCAGAAGCACCACTTTAATCCCAGAACTTGGGAGGCAAAGGCAGGTGGATTTTCATGAGTTTAGGTGATCCTAGTCCAAACAAAAAAATTTAGAATTTCAGGTCTACATAGAGTGCCTCTATTTCAAAAGAACAAATAGCACAAGAACAAAACCAGAAACTCCCATTAGAGCTGAAGATCATGTTATGATATGCTCAAGAGCTAGAGGTCTGGAGATTGGGAGGGGAGATGTGAAAGGCTGACTTCTGGAGATGACATTGTTGTCACACACATGAATTCACAGTAGTTGTAGTTACCGATACAATTTATAAGATCAAGAGTATTAAAAGTTCTAGCATAGAGAGTAGATGTGCTCCTAGTACTTGACCACTAGCTGAGGAACTCTCAGCAGTTGATAACTGCTGAAGGAGGAAGACACACTTTTTAAAAAAAATTATTGACTGTACATATTAAAATTGTGTTTTATCCTTATAAATTTATTTTATTTTATATTTATTTATTATTTTTGAAGCAGCATTTTGCCATGTTGTCCTTGCTGTTCTGGACTTTGTCCTGTTAGTCCAGTCCATAGCTGCTCTTTGGTTGCTGATTCAGTCTCTGGGAGGCCCCAAGGGAATCTGTTGGTCATCTTGTGGAGTCCCTGTCCCTTCTGTGTTCATCGATCCTTTCCCTAATGTTTCCACAAGATTTCTGAACTCTTTCTAATGTCTGGCTGTGGGTTTCTGCATCTGTTTTAGTCAGCTGCTGGGTAGAGCTTCTCAGAGGGCAGTTATGCTAGGCTCCTGTTTCAAATCATTTCAGGACTAGGTATATTTTCTCGCACCAAGTTCAGACAAGACAGCTCAGTTAGGGGAGCAGAATCCACAGGCTTGTAATAGAGTCAGGGTAAACCCCAGCTCCAGTTGTTGGGGGACCCACATGAAGACCAAACTGCACATCTGCTACATATGTACAGGAACCTATGTCCAGGCTTTGCATGCTGTTTGGTTGCTGGTTCAGTTTCTGGAATCCCCCAAGAATTCAGGTTAGTTGACTCTGTTGGTCCCTTTGTAGAGTTCCTATCTCCTTTGGGTTCCTCAATCCTTCCCCCAACTCTTCCACAAGACTTACCAAGGGTGGACTAATGTTTGGCTGTGGGGCTCTGTATTTGTTTTGGTCACCTCCTGGGTAGAGCCTCTCAGAGGACAGTTATGCTAGTTCCCTGTATGTGAAATCAGTTTGACAGATATAATCATAGTATGAAGCTCCAAGGTAGTTGGTGGAAGAAGGCAGGCCTGTAATGTGTCTGCATAGAACCTCTGAGGGCAGCTCTGCACATT
>JAPYYD010000145.1:0-18728 GCA_028551405.1 Uromys caudimaculatus | reverse complement strand
GGAATGTGATAGTGTACAGAAATCTTTAGCAGAGTTTTACAAAGGATAGGTAACTGGCTCCATATGATCAAGACAGCAAACATTTATAAACATTACTGTTTCTCAATCAATACTCATAACAGCATATTCATTTTGGAAGGTTGCTTTAAGCCTCTGTATTTCATGCTTTCAGCAAATGACACTCATGCAGTTTATGGGTGCGACATGAAAAAGGACATAAATTACCATTGTAGCTATGTATCTGGTTAGGTTCTAAAAGTTGATAACAAGAGAAACCCAGGGAAAATAATGCTTGTTTCTACATTGTTCTTTGAAAAGTATGCTAAACCATCAAGTTGAGCACACAGGAGGATCTCAGTTTCAAATTTTAAATTTCTTCCAGTTGCATTAACTCTGGTTGTGAGGTCCAGGAAAATTCCCCGTCTATTAGAAGGTAAGATCTTTTGTGTAATACGTTGCCACATTTGTGGTTCTGCCAATGCATAGGAAAGCACCACAGTATAAGACTCCATGGAGTTCTGCTGGCTGTATTCTCTGTAAGACGTTTGTTAAAAAATAAAAATAAAAACTGAAAAGTAACAACTTATAAGTGTATGAAGGTGATTTTAATGAAGTCTCTGAATACTGGAAGAGATGGAGTTCCAGTTTATCTTGTGTTGTCCACTGGGTTACATATAGTGAGTTGACGGCCAAATTGGTTTCATAAAAATAGCCAAACAATGCAGGCTGTTGACAACAAAAGGGGTTGCATTTCACAAACTGACAGCAAGTCCTCAATTGCTAAAGACAGGACTGACATGACTCATTGTATATGAAGAGGTCAAGCTGGTGCCTGCCTGCAAGAATATTGACTCTTATTTTCCAGGGTCCTTTTTATGGGAAGTTGTTTTGCAAGCTACACAAAATGAAATATACACTCGGAGCCAACCACAAAGCCTTTGATCTATAATCTCTCCTCCCTGCAAAATATGCTAGGTCAATGATGTCATGAATTTATTGGGAATAACCAATTAATATCTGATTTGACTTAAATAACAAAAGCAAATTAAATGTTATATATCTGTATGCATTTGTGTGCTGGACATGAGACTAGTGGGAGTTTTTGTGTATAAACCAGTAATATAAATAATGAGAAGAAGGTTTCCATATAGTTTAAAGCATAAACCTTTCATTGTAGCAGTCTCCCATCTATCAGTAAAATTTAATACTATGCAAGCCTATGGCCTGCCATGGGGCTAGCTCTTTACCTCTCTACCCTGATCCCATTTATCTGTTCTCTTGTCTGTCTCCCACTAAATCTCCTCCATCTGCTTTTCCTCCCTGCATCACTTTCTCTACCCAGAAATTCCACCCTCCAATTCTTGTGCAAGAATTGGATTTCAGGGTTTTTTTCTTACAAGCAATCAGGTGTGAGACACCATCAGAACATCAGTAGATTGTCTCTAGGCATAGATGGCTTCCTGCCCTTCGAGTATTTTGGCAGGTGTGGGAGGACAGGGATTTACAAATGTAGGGCCAGTGATGGGCCATAGAAATGACAATATCAAGATCCTGCTAGCATTATGTTCTCTGCCAATATAGCAATCAAAATTTTAAAATACACAATCACACCTGCATATATGTTTAGGAAATTCACCTCAACCCATGTGCAGTGTCCATGCAGGCCTGAAGAGGAAATTGGGGCCCACAGGTTGGAACACCACTGTGATGTAGACTACTCTGGCCTCAAATGAAGAGGAATGCACCTGGCTCATGGTTCTGAATGCTGAGATTATGTCAGCAGCACTTGCCAGTTCTATGTCTACAGACTCAAGCAATGTAATCACACTTCGTATATCTGAACAGCATAATTTATAATCTTGAAAACATTGCTTCACTGTATGTCCATTGATATTAACACAACACTAACGTACAAGAACTACAAACTTCCATAAAATATATTTTAATCTGTAGAGGACAAAAGGAACTGTCGGTAAAAGATAAGTTCTAGGGTAACGAGGAATGTAAAACCATAGGGTTTTCTCTTCAGTGGAAGAGAAGTACACTCTTTTCTGACCAGAAGTGTGGAAATTAATGCAGTAAGTAGCTTGCTGACCTGTAGTAGGTGTAGTGCCAGACCACATCTGAACGTCCTGGCTATTAAATTTATCCTAGACAATCTTCCCTAGCATTCTCTCTCAGTCAATACAAACCAGACCTGGGGGAGATGTGCCATGTACCTTATAGCTTAGTGTACTCTACACAGTATGTTGGATCGTCCTCTAGGCCCTTTAGTTTTAGAACCCAACTTTATGAAAGACTCACATGTACTTTGCAAAAGAATTTTGAGGTTGTTACACTTTAATCTTCATTGTGTTCAGAGGATTGATACAATTATTACCAAGAAATTTCTTTCCAAAATTATACTGTGTTTAATTACTCCTAAAATAAACCACCCTGAGATCAGAATTTAGAAGTTTCACTCTACCCTGGCTACTGAGTCTACAGAGAAAATTTATAGTTTACATCCTAGTTTTAGTAACTCAGAAATCCTTCAGTTTACTCAAGTTTAGAAGATAAAATCCCAGCAATCTGCAACCGAAGATATTTCCAATCCTGAAAATCCTACCCCCACAACAAAACCCTACACAAATCCGGCTTCCTTCACAGATCTCTTCTGCTTCTCACCTGAGCAGAGACAGCCTCCCTCCAATGTTTTTCCCAGTAAATCTCTCGTGTGAGGTTAGTTGTTCGGTGGTGCTTTGTGGTATATCTTGATTTTGACTGCCCGGAGACCTTTTACTTATGAGCTGTATCATTGTAATTGGAAAGCTTTTCCCTGAGTGCTACAAGAATTTCATTGGCACTAACCCACAACACACTCACCACCAATGCTGAATTACTTACGGAGTGGTATTGAACTAGATTTCTTTTTTGTCTCATAGATTGTTACTCTACCAGACCTAGTGTTTACAGTGAACCCCACACTTATATCACCTAACCAGTAAGCATCAAGCATAGTCTTGTATTCTGACTAATAAACTCAGAGTTTAACACAATCTTTCTTCTCCTTTGAAACTGTAGCTTTTTGATGTCTTTATTTATAATGGCCCATAGGGAATGTACTTTATCAGCACCCAGCAAAACGTTTCACAGAGAATGACAGAAAAAACAGACCAGGAAAACAAGACTAGAATTTGTGGCACCCAAATACTAATGCCTGCACATCAAATATTAATGAGGATGGTCATAGTGTGCATCAATTTCAGTAAAAGAAGACTCTGGAGTCCAGAACCATGGTCAATTTGGCCAAAACTGTAGGAAAATAGTACCAGCCTATGCAACTACAAATATAGTTTGCCTCACTATAAAAGTGACTGGGTTTGAATGGCCTGTAAATATCAAGGAGCCAATGCAACAGAACATGAGGGAAGTGAGCAGAATGTAGGTGAGAGTGTGGTTATTGGCTTTCTAAATGGCAAATGCTTGGTGATTCACAAAATCCCAAGAATCAGACCTCTGAAGGCACTGAAACGTAGAGGGAAACAGGCAAGAGCCATTCTTAATGGGTCTCCAAAGGCAAGAGATGTCACAGGTTTATGGAAACAGTTAGCATTTTATGCTCTGTGATGGTCTACCAGTCCTCTGGACACTTCACACACAAATACACATGCGATGGAAAAAAGAAAGTACCATCATTACAGCCTCCACATTTGTAATCAGCAGGACACTTTCAGACATAAGTGGGAGAAGCTAAGCAACATCCACATCCTTTGCACCTGAGGATGTAACTGAAGACATTGTGGCACAGCAACAATTCTAATTCAATATGCCCATCATCTTCACTGATTAAACTCGAAGGAATATATATTTTTAAATTTTATTTACCTATATGTGGATGTTACTATGTTATTAATGTTGCTAGAAAGACAAATTTCTTTGTGCATTTTGGATAATTGAATGGGGTGTGCCTCTCAGTCAATCTCAAATCTACTGCTTCAGAAAACCATTGCTCTTACTGTGCAACAGCTGAAGTAATAGGACCTGTTTGAAAGATTTTGCCAAAATTGCCTGGAGAATATACCAGTTCACAAGAAGTTGGGGCAGAAAGTGGATAATTTTGTGTCAAGACATGTGGACAAAAAGAAATGTAATCTTACAATGAACCAGAACTAGTTGTGAAATGGGGTGAGGCAGACCATGGTTCAGATAGACAAGTTGGAAGCAAGGATGGACATAAATAATTCTCAGGTGGTGAACCCCAAATTAAACCACATCTTCAGGCCACTCATCGAAAGCAATCCATAAAATCCAGGCAGCCCAGGAAAAATACTCTGTCAGCTTCCTCTGTAGAACATAAAAGCCAGGATCCTCCAGCACCACCACAAGACACTTCCTAAGAAGGCATGTGATTTCTTTAGAAAGCTCAATTTAATGAAATAATTGATTCCTGTTTCATATGCATATAATTTTAGTAAAAGTCAGGCTGTATACTACCCAGTCATGCCAGCAAGGGTCAATAGAAACAGGTTTTTGGGAACTGGTTTTAATACTGTTCCTAGTACTAGAGGCTGTGATGTGTAGCAGTTAACAGCAATAGTGGTAAGATGGTTGTGACCTTCCTGTGGTTAGGGATTTTAGCAATTTCCTTTCCCCTTTCATAGGCACAATTGGAGAGGTAGAGAGAGTGAAGAATCTGAGACACCAGGAAAGCCCTGCAGCCTTTGTCTTAGCATTCCCACAGCAACCAAGGGAACATATTCTGGATGTGGAGGTCAGTTTCAATTTTTCTGTTTTTAGAAAGACAGCTGTTAATAAATAGTAGATATTTATTATTATTTTGATGAAAGATTGATAGTAGATGATAGATAGATGATAGATAGATAGATAGATAGATAGATAGATAGATAGATAGATAGGTAGATAGATAGATGATAGAAATTCACATCAAAAATATACAGGCAAATAGATGTAGCTAGAAAAAATTATCTACTGAAGTAACCCAGACACAGATAGATAAATATGAATTGTATTCACTTATGTATGGATATTAGCCAATATTAAAATAATCAAATGGCAAGTCATAGACAGATTGTATTCAGAGGTACAGAATTGACTGTGGGGTGCCTGGCGGAGAAAAATAAAATAGATTTCATGGATGTTCTGGTGGTAGATGGGATGTGAATAGGAGAATGAGATAGAGATTGGGAGGGAAGTTGAGGTTGAGGTAGAAAATGCAAGAGACAATTGGAATTAAGAGAGTTATTTGAGGGATGATATGGAAATCTACTGTGGTATATACTCAATAAACATTATAAAGGCAATCCATATTCAGCATCCTACTACTAATGGAGGTGAAGAAGTCTCAACTGACCTGGTATTTTTTTCAAATTTGCTTTTGAGTATTCTAACTGAGTTTCAATTGAGTTTTGGCTAAGTGGGTCCCAGGGATCCCTAAGCAACCTTGGCAGTTGCTATGATAACTCTTTGCTCTGTTAAAATTGAAAGCAGTTCTCCATTACCAAGCATATCATCCAGAGAACTCATTGTACATGGAGAAGTTGAACCTTCCTGCCTATATAATATTGTCTTTGGTATGAGAGGTTAGTTACTAAGAAGGCTAACAAAAAAGAAATGTGACAAACAACGTAGCCTTAAAACCTTTGGCTAAAATTTTGGCTATCTGCCAGATATGATAGGGTAATGATGGCACCAATCTTACAAGAACAGTTAACTGATGTCTCATTTGACTTAAGTCCAACTCTGCAAGCGGAAACTCATGCCCAACTCTGCATGAGTAGCTAAGAACCAGACACTAGATAAAACAAAGACCAAGGGGAGAACCAAACACTACCACTCTGGAAAAAAAAAAAAGAAAGTATCAATAATGTGATTCCTGATGATATTCTGCTATACTCAAGACCAGTGTCTTATTCAGTCATCATCAAAGAAGCTTTCTCTTACATCTGGCAGGAAGAGATGCAGACACCTACTGGCAGATATTGAGGAAAGGCAGAGTCCTTAGAACACAGACCTCTAAATCAAATCTCCCCCAAAACACTTCAGGCAACCTCATGGGAGAAAGAGTGTAACAGCCAGAGGGTATGGAGGACAGAAGAAGACAAGGCTATCTGAGTCAACTGAACCAGGTTTATGTGAATTCATAGAGACTAAAGCAGTAAGCACATGGCCTATGTATATCTGCACCAGGTCCTCAGGTTTATGTGATAACTTTTGCCTTATTTTTTGTGTGCAGACTTGTCAATGAATGGGTCTCTGGTATTTTGTTTTGTTTTGTTTTTTCTACTGAGAGACAGAAAGGGATTTGAAGGGAGGAAAAGCTAAGAGGAGTTGAGAGGAGTGGAGGGAATATGATATACTTTCACGATAAATTGTATAAGAAAAGAATCGTCATCATTTTGGATGGACACTTAGTGGTGTTTTCTGAATTCAGTATTCAACTACTTTATTGAGTATTTTTGCACCAATGTCCATAAGGGAAATTTTTCTGATAGTATTCACAGTGACACAAACATATTTCAGCCTCCCAAAACTAGGGTCATGAGTAGTATCAATGTGCCAAACATGATTTTGCAATAATTCTGCAGGAATCAAAAGGGGCACAAATATTAAATGTTACACATAAAGGACATTCCACAATTGTTAATGGAGTATTTTTATTATTTTGTTGTTGTTGTTGTTGTTGTTGTTGTTGAAACGTGTTTTATCAATGCTGCATGTTAATGAAAGCTTGCATTAAATTCTTGTGTTTACTTAGATTGATGTTTCCTAGGAAAAGAAACTGTGTTAAACTGTATGTGCCTTTGCATTTCACTCAGACAAATTTCCTGGAATATTTGATTGTGTCACAATATGGACAAAATAAGCTGGTCTCTAGAGTCTGCAAAAAGAAAAAAATTTCATACTGAAGACAAACTCTATAAAAGTAATCAATGTGGTAAAGCATGTCACTGTCATCTAAATACCATGAAAGAATTTATACTGAAGAGAAATCCTACAAATATAAAGAATGTTGTTAGCATCAAGTGCATCTCTGGACAGGTAGAAGTGACTTACAGCCAGCTTCTCAGTCCAGTGGGGATATGCCTCATCTGTAGGCAAGAACATCACTGCTCCTGCATCTGTTGCCATGGCACCCACCATAGCACCACTTCCCTTTCAAATGTTTCCCTTTGTCATGGACTGCATAAAAAGACTCTTCTCCTGTCCCACAGCCCCTTGTCTTCTTCAATCTCACCCCCTCTCACCGCCTGCCTCTGCCAATAAAACATTTTACATGAGACCTGAGGCTCGGTGTGATTTGCATGGGATTATACTCTCCTATTCTAACAAATATGGAAAATAATTTTCACAAAATAATGCCTCAGAATATGTAAAAGAACACATATTGAAGAGAAACCCTTAGAATAAGCCATGTGATAAAGCCTTCAAATGTTGTTAGAAATCATGAGAAATGTCATACTGCAGGAAAAAAAAAACTATTAATGTGTTCAGTTTGGTAATGTATTGCACTTCTTGGTACCTTTATAAAGAGTACAAACTTTAGTGTGTAATGGATTTGTTAGAAATTTTGCATATTCCTTAAGTATTGAGGATCTGAAAAAATTCATACTGAAGGGAATAAATATCTATAAAGGACTTGGTAAAATCTTTAGGTAACACAGTTACATTCTGTCACACAAAAATTATTGATTCTGGAGAAAAAGTGTCAGATAAGTGTCAACAATGTATTCAAACATTATGAAGTCACTCTTCATTTTGTTTGCAGTAGCAAACTCATATGGAAAATGTGCTAGGAGTTTAAACAATGAGGTAACCTTTTTAGGTTTCACAATTGTCTTCCATTACATGAAATAACTCATCCAAGTGTGAAGCTTTATGGGTGTGTATCAGAACCTTTTCTGTTGTCTAAGGCAACTTATAAAAGCTTAGTGTTGAGAGGGATCAACCAAGAAGGTGGCATCCCAACCAGTGGCACATATAGCAGCTAAATCAGGAAGATCAGAGGTGTCATCCAAGTCTGAAGAATGAAGCAGAGACTGGGACCTAGAAATAGTATATGGATGTAAAACCTCAAGCCCACTAGAAGTGATATACTGCTTTCAGGAAGGCAGCATTTCCTAAATCTTACCAAATGATACAACCAACGAGGAAGGATTGACTTATCTGACTTGAAGCCTACATGCTTGGTTTCTATTCCATAAACAACTTCATAATGAAGAAAAATCCTATAGGTATGCTTTTAGATGCCTTAATAGTAATGAATGCATTCACAAGTAAACACAGGAAAGAACTCACACAAGAGAAAAACACTATTCATGTGTCCTTTTGATAAAGACTTTAAACATCATAGTTGCCATCAGTTTCCAGAAGAAAAAAAATCTTGCTTCTTCTCTTTTTCAATCATGGCTTTGAAGGAAGAATAGTATTTACCATGTTCACTCAAGTGTAATGAAGATGATCACCAATTGTTGTTGGAGTTTGTATATTTGAAATATTTGAAGTAGATGTTAAAGTTTAATGTATATGAGGCAAATCCATTTATAGAACTTTCTTAGGCCATTGTTTATATTCCTTCTGTGTCTCCTGGTCATCTTTTGCATTTCACTTGGTGGCCTATATTTTTGCTGCAATGTACAGAATGGATGTCCATCATCTATGTGGTCCATTGTTTATTTAAATATCAGACTGTGTATACTCATATTTTTCAAGCAATGGAGTTTGTGAAGGGTGGTGTGTGGATGTTTCTGTTTTTCTTTTTCAGATTTTCACAAAATCCTTAGAGATGTTGCTTGTTCTCCAGACAGAGTTGGATGTCAGTCATTAGACAAGGCTATGTTTGAACTCTTTAGTTTCATGCGTCAACCTCCTGAGTACATGTCCAAGGGCAGAAGATGTACCCCCATGCTGTCCTGTGTTGTCAACCCATTTAACAATGTTAATGTTAAAATGCTTAATAGAAGAGCATATCAAAAACACTAAATACCTCATCTGGCAGTGATATAATGAAGTAAAATAATCAGCAATCAACTTTATATCTCACAATATAGCTCAATTGCTATAGATATGTGTATCTTATTTGATAATCCAATTTCACATTAGTTACCTATTAGCAGTGCATCTTCAAATAGTGACTTCTAAGGGAATTATCTAGAGATGGTAGGTACTGTAACAGCAATGAAATTAATTTAAATAGAAACATTTCTGGGTGTGTGTGTGTGTGTGTGTGTGTGTGTGTGTGTGTGTGTGTGTGTGTGATATTATTACAGTGATTTAGGCTATGACAGATATTTGCATATTGAAAGACAGCACTGTGGTGTCTACCTTGGACATTTTTTTATATGATGATTAAGGTCAGATTTCTAGCTTTGTACCCCTACAGACATTTCACACTGAGCCTTCTCACAGATGCTCAAAAAAGGTTAGGCATTGCATCAATAAGATATAGTCTTATTCTTTATTTTAATTATATTTTCATCCCAAAATGGAGGAAAACAAAACAATTTGAATAACAAATCTTATATGCAAATGAACATTATATACTGCTATCTTTTTCTCATCTTTAGAACTCACATAGTGTAGGCAGACAGTAGACACCAAGAAGTATTTCTCTCACTGCCACATACACAGCATGGCACAGGTGTATAAACAAACAGTTCAAACATTGTTATTTTTTTAACTCTTTCATTTATTTTTTTATGTATAAAACATTCTGCCTGCAGTTATGCATGCTTGAACAGAAGCGGGTAGCAGATCTCAGTACAGATGCTTATGAGCTATCATGGCTAACTGCTTATCTTAGCTTCAATTAGAGAATACTTGCTTCTGTGTGGACCCCATTTCAGCTGCCTGATGGGAAAAAGTGGTCCTCTAGACAGTCATGGACCCTGGCAGCTAAAATCACTTCTCCAGTAATTGGATTGACAAACAAATTTAGGGTAGAATTATCTGGCTATGGTACTATATACGTTAATACTGATTTTTTGCCAGAAAATCAACAAAACAATTTGGGCCATATATAAAGTAATCATTTGTTATATATAAAGTAATCATTTGTTATATATTAAGTACAGACCAAGGGATGGACCTACATCAGGAAAATTCCATCCAGTTGGAAGGGGCCAGTCACATATTCCAGGGGCTTAAATAAAAAATGAATTAGGTAACCATATTTTCCCATTAGGCTTTCTTATTTCCTCATAACTACAAATCACAACACTCCAGGGAGTTACCTGGTTCCTGGGGATGTGAGTCATACAAGTTCGATTTTGGGAATTACATATACAACCTCTTCACCTTGATTTCAAGAGGAAGAAGAAGTGCCTATTGAGTGCAGTGAGAGGACCTCAGGCAAGCTTAGAAGAAGTAGCAAGCAATATGTTGAACCCAGGTTCACTGCCCACAATAGAGGACCAGGCAGCTTAAGAACTGGAGACTTGGTGGTGAGTCAAAGCCAGATGTCGTCACTGTGAGGATATGTTTTATGATCTAGTCATTTCCTGGAATCAACTGTGGGCTCTGCAGGGCTGCATATGCACAGAGTATTTGGAGCAGGTGGTTTTGTGGAAAATTCCTTGGTAGGACGCAAAATTTAGAGAGTCCTAGTTTCTCTTACCATCTTCTACAAGTTCTGCCGTTAACATTTAACATTTAGTAGTAAGATCTTTTTGTAGTTAATTTGGAGAAGGTTGTAAAAGGTATCTCTTGTGTTGGGTACTACTCAAATAATAAGTGTGATGTTCAAGAGTACAATTGACATGTAAAGGATTTACAAATGCTTAGATAATACTGAAACCAAGTAGAATGTAGCAGAGGGAGGACTGCCTCTAAAACACCACACAGATATATAAAATGCTAATCAGGCATCGTAGATAATAGAATGCTGAAATACAGATTTCTTTACCAGAATTGTCCCAGAATTTGACTCCAATCCATAACAAATGAGATAGCCCAGATTTATATCCAGCCAATACATCCCCATACCAAAGGCCAGGCCTCTAAGGAGCTGCTCAAGGGGTCAATGCAGGGTCGCACCCAATATTAGGTCTGCTGTGCCATAGTAGTCCAGTTTTCTTCTTGAGAAAATCATAGTCTACCACAAGTGCAAAAAGTACACTGTTGTCAACTCTTTGCAAAGGAAAAACACCATCCTGTTGAGGACTAGCCTGATCGAACAAGGCTTTACAGGAGACCCTCACATATGGAGAATGACATAGCTCATTCTCAACCTGGGAGTATGCTTGGCAGAGCCAGTAACAGCCTGGAACCTAGACCATGGGGCCACTCACCAGGGGCCCGATGTATTGACAGTAAAATGGAGCTCTGTTGCAGGATATTTGATTACATATGGAAACCAAAGACGGTGCTCTGGTGTGGTTCAGCACTTAGCACATGCCTTCAATACTTCTGCCTGAATTATATAGATTTGCCCTTGGAAAACTTACTTGACAAGGAATGTCAAGTTAGTTTATAAAAGGAAGCACCCAAGTTTGTAAGTGATGTTCAATTGAGTGGCAAATTTGAGAGAGGTTTTAAAGAATTGGATATGCTCAAATGTCCCAAAAAGACAGAGGAAAGGAAAGTTACCTCATAGAAAACAGGGCAGAGAAAGGGACAGGTTCTCAGGAGAGGTTTACAGAGACAGGTTAAGGTGAGGACAAGCTTGACAAAGGTGAAGGCAGAATGAGCCAGAGAATGACAAGGAGATAAAAGACTAAAACATATTGCCAGAATTAGTGTGAGGCCAAGCACAGCATTGGAAGAGAAGCTGAGAGAAGCCCGATTGAATGCCATCATGGGGAGGAGTTTGAGCCTGAACAGGTGACTTGAATCACCCAGGTGGAATGACATGCTGTTTTAGGGCAATGGTGTAAATAAGAAATGAGACTGGTAATATCTATGTATGTAAATCAACCATCTGCCTAACTGTATAGACTTGCAGTCTCCAGTCCATACTTAATTTGTTCAAAGCATAACTTAAGGCCTGATCCTGAAAGAGATTTAAGACTGACAGCATATGTTGAATGCAAAATTTATGCTAGGCTGACTACTCTGATAATTAGCCTGAGATGAATGCATGAGGTCACTAAAGCAAATTTTTCTTAATTCACCCTTTATTTGTGCTTGGAGTAATTTTCCTCTGAAAATTATAGGACAGCTCCATCTTCAGCTTTTTATAAAAGGAAACATTTCCAAAAATTGTTTCTGACACAAGCTGTGGTGTCTTGGGTCACCTTGATGCCAGTCTGTTACTCTCCTGGACAATGACCATGCTTTTTCTCTTGATTAAACTTCTCAAATTCTTGAGTTAAAATGTCCTACCACAACAGAGTTGGTGAACCTTGGGGATTTTTTGACTATATTTTTATCTTGGTATTGATTCTTAAATATTGTTTTCTTTATGCATCACTGCTGATATCTTTATGATCAGTGACTGCATCACTGATAACTTACTTGTTTCTATTCCCAATATTTCTCAGTTATGAAGGATTTTATTCCTTTGCTCAACTGCCCTCATGTTTGTTTCTGTTTAGAGCAACATCTCCTGTAGCTCAGCCTTTTCTCATGCTCTGTAGTTAAGACTTGCTGTCTCAGTTAGGGTTTTACTGTTGTGAACAGACATATGACCAAGGCAACTCTTATAAGGACAGCATGTTTAGAGGTTCAGTTCATTATCATCAAGGTGGGAGCATGGAAGCATCCAGGAAGCCTCTCACACCCCAGTTCTATAGGACTTTCTAGAAGTTTCCCTCCAAGCCCCACAACCTACAGCTCCATGTTTCCATTCATTCTACTGAGCTCTCTTCTCTCCCACCTGTAACTCATCCTGGTCCCCTTTTCCCCTGCTCCACCTGTCTCCCACCTAGGTCCCTCCCTCCCTTTGCCTCCATTGATAACCTAATCAAGGAAGAAATAAAAGAACTAGTTCAATTTTTAAAATAACTTTTGAGATTATAATTAAATCATTTCAATCTTTTCCTTCTTTTCCTTTTTTAAAATTAATCATTCATTTTCATCTCAAATGATATACCACTTCCCCGGTACCGCCTCCACCAACCTCCACATCCCATGATATCCCACTTCTCCAGTTACCACTCCACCACCCCTCCATTCCACATCTGCCCTTCACCCTTCCATTTGCCTGTATGAGAGTGCTCTCCCACCCACATACATTCTCCTACCACCCCCACCATTCCAGCATCCCTCTACACTGGGGCATCAATTCTCCCCAGAACCAAGGTCTTCCCCCCCTATTGCTATCACGCAAGGCCATCTTCTGCTACATAAGTATCTGGAGCTATGGATTCCTCCAGGTACACTCCATGGTTGGTGGTCTAGACTTTGGGAGATGGGTGGTCAGGCCAGTCTATATTGTTCTTCCAATGAGATTACAATCCCCGTGTGCTCCTCCAGTCCTTCTGCCAGCTCCCCCACCAGGTTCCCTGAGCTCAATCTGATGGTTGGCTCCAAGCATCCACATCTGCATTGGTCAGTTGCTGGCTGGACCTCCCAAAAATCACCACACTAGGTTCCTGTCAGCAAGCACCTCTTGACCAAGGCAACAGTGTTGGGTTTGTTGTCTGCACACATGATGGATCCCCAGGTGAGGCAGTCCCCAGTTGGTTCAAACTTCCCTATGGTTAAATCCTAAACATTGGGACAAAAGGCCAAGGTGCCTAATTAACAAATCAATGTAGTTCTGGGTTCCAGGTTCTCCTAATATTCCTCCTTCCCTGCCTGTTACAGGGTATTGTTGTCATTCACAGACCACTAGTTCCGGGCTTGGGAAAATGTCCTCCAAACAACCCTTCCTCTTGTAATGCAACCATGTTGGTTACCTGGTTTTTTTCCTTTTATTAATCATTTAACTTTTGGGACTCTTGGCCTGGCTCTGTTTCCTACCTCTCTTCATGTGGCTCAGGGTCATCTTCATTGTGGACGGTTCCTGTGTCTAGCTGGCTATGCTCTCTCTTTTATTGATAAGAAACTTTCTACTTCAACATACCTAGGAGGAGCCATATCTTTCCTTTCTATTTCATTTTTTCATTCACCTACCATTAACTCCACAGTGCTATAAAATTCATGGCCACTTTTTGCTTTAATTGTTCTTACCATTTGACACTAACTGAAAGTTTCCTGCAGCACTTCCCAGCTATGAGGCAGAGGTTGCTGCAGTGATCACTGAGTGTATAATAGAATGTGCACACGAAGGACCATGTGCTTTGGAAGAGGAACAGGAAGTGCTCTGAGAGACTAGAAAATTCTCCTACAATACACATTTACAAGACTAGGGCTCTGTCTGCAGTGCAGAGCTGGAAATGCTCAGGTTGTCTTTGAGTCATTTGATCTCTGAATCTCCTAAGTAGAGGAGCTGCTGCTGTCCTATGGCCCAGCATGAAGTTAATGATAGACTCTGGGCAGGTCTAGCAATGAGGAGCACCAGTGTGAGGTTGCTTCAATGTTCTTTCTAGGAGAACTCTGATGCAGATGTAGGGAACTCTGAAGAAGTCTTCAAGCCATGCCATGATGAGTTTGGGAGCCAATGTTCACAGGCATGAAGGAGAAGGCCTGCTAACCTATGAGAGTCTGGCCTGCTTAGATTGAGACCAATCATGCATAGACTGTGAACCTGTTGGTCCATGTGTGAAAGGACTGAAGTAGGAGACAATCTTTGTTTTGCTTTTTAGACTCAATTTTAGGCTTTTTAGGTTTTTGTTCTAAGAGTGACTTGCCCCCTCCCTCCTTGAATTCTGAAAAAAACCATGAAATATTCCTGGCTGTTTGAAAATAGACATAACAGCTGGGGCAAACCGAAAATAATGGGATGGGCTCAGGAAATCTTTGTTTTGCTTTTTAGACTCAATTTCAGGCTTTTTAGGTTTTTGTCCCCAGAGGGACTGAGGCTCCCCCAACCTCCCGCATGAATTTTGGGAAAATACATGAGATATTCCTTGCAGTTGGAAAGCACACATACAGCCGGGGCCACCTGAAAATAATGGGATGGGCTCAGGAAACATGAGCCATTCCCATATCACGATGCTCCTTTTGAATGAGTAGTCCCTTCTTGTGGTTACACCAGGTGCTATAAACCAATCAGCTTAAAGGACAACATTCCTTTACCCTCTTACACAATCATGAAATGTCAAGGCTTGGAAATCCCCTCTTGCTTTTTTCTCCCTTTATGAACCCCATTATCCTAGACCTCTGTGCTGCTCACCTATCCTGTTGCATCAGGAAGGTTTGTGGCCTGAGCTCAAGCTTGAATAAAAATAATATATATACACACACACACATATATATATGAATGATACTTAAAGAAAAGAAACACAATAAATACCTTTTGGGCTATGTGAGATGATATTTTGAATGGTTTTACAGGGATGTATTTAAAGGAAATACACATATAGGCACCCTGTCATTTACTGGTACTGAAAACTTTATCCGCTTGATTTCCTATATCTTCTCCAAAGACAGGGCCCTAAATAAAAAAACACTTGCCTTAGAAAAGAGATTAGAGGAAACACTACAGAAGTTCATAGATGAGATTGAGGAACAAAGAGATAAACTTCAGACTTGACAACATACGCTAGAGGACACAATAGAACTAAAAGTTCAGGATTCTATAGGTCAAAATAAGCAACAGAAAGGGGAGAATGAAGGTTAGAGACAGGAGCTGCAAGAGATGCTAGAAAAAAGGATACACCAATGCACAGATCATACTGAAAAACAAGCAAAGAGAGATAAAATTCGGAAGCAAACCCTAGAGGATAATGTACTAAACTAGTACATCAAAATAAGGTACATGCTACAATATCAGAATTACAACAAAAGAGAAGCTATAACTATGGAAGCAGGACCTAGAAGACAAGATACAGGAATTTAAAGAGCAGGATGAACAACAGAAAGATAAACTTAAGACTTGGCAATGTGGCCTAGAGGAAACACTAGAATTGAAGACACAGGAAATTATGGTTCAGTGCAAGAGACAGAAAGACAAAAATGAAGGTGAGAGACAGGAGCCAGAAAAGATGCTAGAAAAAAGGATACAACAATTCAAAGATCAGATTGAGCAGAAAGAAAAAAAAAATAAAGAGAATTGGAAGCAAGACTTGGAGAATAGCCTGTTAAAATTAGTCATTCAAAATAAAATGGGTAGCAGAATACCAGAATTACAATATAAAGAGTACATGAACTCAAGGAACAGGAGTAGTGACAAAAGGAGAGATATGAAGCATGAACATAGTCCTTAAGGGAGGAATTTAAAATTTCAGTAATAAAAATATTCAGGTAGAGACAGAAGATAAAGCCAATCAAAGCTTATTAGAAAACAAACTTTAGTATATTTGGTTAGTACGCAGCAAAAACATGCAGACAATGATCATCCACACGGTTATTAGGAATTTGAATGACAACCCATGGATGTGTTGGAACAGAGAAAATTTAAGGAGAATGTCACTAATTTTGGAATGCATTCACCATTTGTACAACAAATCCTGACTTCTTGGGGTATTAAAAATAGCCCCCCCCCCCAAATAACTGGAAGGATATGGCATAAGCAATATGAGAACCTGCACTACATTTGCAATATTTCTCATGGTGGAGAGAAGAGGTAAAGGAGATAGAACAGGAAAATAAAACTGGAGACAGAGAAACTTCCAAAGATCAGCTGCTTGGTGGAGGTTGCTTTACTGAAATAGAAGTGCAGGCTATATATATGATGAGGAAATTTTGACATTGTGTCAAATTTCAAACTTAAATACTCGTGACAAAGTTGCAGAGTCAGAGAAAAGACATGGGAACATTTCTTCAAGTCATGCAAGGTTCAAAGGAAACCTTCTTTGACTTTTTGCAAAGGTTGCCCTCAGCTGTGGAAAGGAGTGTATCAGATCCAGCAACAAGAAAGGCAATACCTGAGTGTATAGCCTTTAAAAATTCCTATGCTGAATGAAAGGAAGTAATCAGACTACGGGGGGCAAGGTCAGCATCAAAAAATGAATGGATTAGACATACAGATGATATTAGACCTCATTTGCCTGATATGACCTTAATAGAGAAATATATTCTTCAAAAAGTACTTGGACTTCTAAAAGTGGTTTGCTCAATAGATAAAGAGAAACCAATGTAAAAGATTCAATATAAGACTCCTCAGGATAATTCCATGGGCAGAGACCTCTGCCTGGACCACCAGGAGTCCATAGCCAATGAGCGCCAGGAGAAAGCTACCCTCCCAGGAGCATGGAAAAGCCATGAGTGCAGTTAAGGGAACAACAACTCTCACCCAGACCCCACCAGAACCGGCAGGATCCAGGGCCTGAGAACTCGGGGGCAGGAAACCTCTGAACCTTCCAGTTCCATCTGTGGGGGGAGACCTGTGCCTGGGCCACCAGGGGTCTTTGCCTGGGGAACTCAGCCTGGGTCACAGGACTCCAGGAGAGAGAGGGTATCCCAGGAGTACTGACACACCTTTGAGCACAGGCATAACTACCACTTCTGTTCAAACTCACTGGATCAAGAGGGACCCTTGCAGAGCCATCAGGACATAGGAACCAAGGGACAGCTGGGCACAAGATCCCTCTGATTTCTGTCTGCACCCCAGAGCAGAACCTGTGCCACAGCTCTCCAAACCCAAACACCTCTCAGAGAGAGCTGGTCTTTAAGGAGTATTGACACAGAGACCTACAGGAAGGGCAAGCCACAACCAGCAGAGTAAGATCAGCTAACATCA
The DNA here is from genome assembly GCA_028551405.1 of Uromys caudimaculatus. Taxonomy (NCBI): domain Eukaryota; kingdom Metazoa; phylum Chordata; class Mammalia; order Rodentia; family Muridae; genus Uromys; species Uromys caudimaculatus. The sequence goes on along the minus strand of JAPYYD010000145.1, from coordinate 1,003 downwards.
GACTCAACAAGATGGCAAAAGGCAAGGGTAAGAACATAAGGAACAGAAACCCAGAGTACTTGGCACCATCAGAATCCAGCTCTCCCACCAGAGAAAGCCCTGGATACCCCAAAACACCAGAAAAGCAAGACTCAGATTATAATCATTTCTCATGCTGATGATAGAAGTCTTTAAGAAAGAAATGAATAACACCCTTAAAGATATACAAGAGAACAGAGATAAACAACTAGAAACCTTTAAAGAGGAAACACAAAAATCCATTAAAGAATTACCGGAAAACACAATCAAACAGGCAGAATTTCAAGAAAACACAATCAAACTGACAAAGGAAATGCACAAAACTATCCAGGAGCTAAAAATAGAAATAGAAACGATAAAGAAATCACAAAGGGAGACAACCCTGGAGTTAGAAAACCTAAGAAAGAGATCAGGAACCACTGACGTAAGCATCACCAACAGAATACAAGAGATAGAAAAGAGAATCTCAGGAGCAGAAGATACCATAGATAACATCGACACAACAGTAAAAGAAAATGCAAAATGAAAAAAACTTCTAACCCAAAACATCCATGAAATCCAGGAAACAATGAGAAGAAAGAACATAGGGATAATAGATATAGAAGGGAGTGAAGATTTCCAACTTAAAGGGCCAGTAAATACCTTCAACAAAATTATAGAGGAAAACATTCCTAACCTAAAGAAAGAGATGAACATAAATATACAAGAAGCTTACAAAACTCCAAACAGATTGGACCAGAAAAGAAATTTGTCCCATCACATTATAGTGAAAACACCAAATACACAAAACAAAGAAAGAATATTAAAAGCAGTAAAGAAAAAAGGTCAAGTAACACATAAAGGCAGACTTATCAGATTTACACCTGACTTCTCACCAGAGACTATAAAAGCTAGAAGATCCTGGGCAGAACTCATACAGACACTAAGAGAACACAACTGCCAACACAGGCTGCTATACTCAGCAAAACTCTCAATTATCATAGTT
>JAPYYD010000144.1:0-18800 GCA_028551405.1 Uromys caudimaculatus | reverse complement strand
CATTTCATTTCACAAAGAAATAAATATCTTCTATGTTATCTTCTTTTCTATCTTGAAGACATCAAAATGCAAACTGACACGATTGATCATTCAATCACTTCGTTTTTCTCCTCTGAACTAAGGGACATTTATTTAATAGTACTTGAAGTCAATGAATTCCAATGTACAGTCGTGTTTCATGTAGTCCACCATGAAGTAGTCTTCTCCCGTAGATTATTTGGTTATTTATTAAATCATTCTTGAGCTGCAGTATTGATTGCCCTAGGACTGTGAAGGAGAACTTCTGGAAAGAGGATGTGTCTTCATAGAATGATTGCCTGACTGGAATTTCAGGTCTGTGGAGAGGTTGCAATGCTAAACATCCTGGATTTAGTGACCTTAACTAAACTGGGGGTAGTTCTAGCGCACAGTACAGCCATGTCATGCAAACCTCTATGTCAGAGCTAACATCAAGTGAATAATAGATAAAAAGTTATATTGAGAACAACCGTTCACACCATTCAGAATGACAACTTCAACAAAGCATTGATGATTTATATCATAGTTTCTTATGAAATGTTTGAAAAATAATTAACATACTTTTCCTTATGGAATTCTGTAGAAATATACATAATTTGTTCTCCAATGTTAAACTAGGTTTTGCTTTACACAGACTTATAATTTTTCATTTGTGTTTAGGAGAATTTATGAAGCAGAGATAGCCCAGATTTCATTTACAGACGTCTTAATCTTAGCATTGTTATCCATGGCAGAGCAATTTTTACCTCTTAATAGAATTTTCTTATCTTAATAAGACTCTTATATCATCAACATCTGCCACTTGAGACAATTCTTCACTCTCTTCTCTTCCCTATTGTTCTGCCTGGTCTTTCTCAGGCTATCTTGTATGGTTTCTCCTCCTTTACAAGCAGGTGATAACAGAATCTTCTCCTATGATCACATTCTTCACTTCAGTTTCTTCTCTGTGTGCACTTGTCTGCTGAATGGATCTAACTTCATATTTACATTTACTTTTTGTCTATTTTGTATTTATCATTTTCCCATTATTCTAAAGAAAGTAGGAGATGGCATAGATACAGAAATACAATCTCTCCCATGCACTCAAGTGTGTTGCTAAGAAAGGGAGTGTGACAGGGGTGTGGCAGACTTTGGCAGTAAGCAGCTAACCATCAGAGCTGCTGAAGGTGTCATGTAAGGACATGCTAACATCAGAGTTATTCTAAAGTAAAGCCTGGTGGAACTAGACACTGTGATGTGGAGGTGAAAAAGACACTACCAACTCCACCTATAAACATCAGGCTTTACACAGTAATCAATCTCATTCATTAGATTTGGAGAAATTAAAAATATTATCCATTCTCTCACACTAGTTTCACACCCTACACTTGTTCTGACTTTAAGGATTAAATTTATATCAAAGTGCACACAAACTGGTGTCTCACAATGTAATAAACCAGCAATGGGCTGAAGGTATTTTTCCACTCTGCTTTGTTTGTGATTTCTTTCAAGATTCCTACAAAATATTTTCATAAGTTTGCATTCTAATAAAAGTTACATAATAGAAAAGATAAGATCAAATCTAACATCTGTGAATTTTCAATTTGAGATGTTATTTGTCCTCATTCCCCTTTAAGCCAGACAGAAATACTATAATAACTACATGTTTCACTTCTCACTGATAAAGTATATTCATGACCTTATGTAACCACCTGGTTTATAGAAATAATTACCAATAATCATTCAACTTTCTTTCTAGAAGTTTCCTCTCCTTCATTCTCTTGCTGTTTCCTTTGAACTAAATCGTGTTGAAAACAAAATAGAAATAGTAGCACACCTAACTCAAACACATGTATGAGAATGGAGGAACCAAGCCTTGGTTAACACAAATGTTCATTAGGATTTTTTTGTGAGGTTTATCTGAAGCCAACAACTTAGTAACTCACTGGTGTTATATCTCTGACCTTTATTAATGTTTGCTTGCCAGGAAAGACTATGGCAACTGCAAAAGGCACATGGTTCATGACAGTGAATGGATATGCATATTTTTGTCTAAGTACACATTTCAAGATTAATCTAATGGAAGTCGATGAGACAGTTGGATGGTGAAGTACCTGCACACAAGCGTGAGAACTTGCATGTGATCCTCAGCTCCAGTTTAAATAGCCAGGAATAGTGGTGAAGTGCAGGTGTAGAGCTGGTAGAGAAGAAGAAAATAGGATGAGGAGAAAAAATTGCAAGAGGAGGAAGAATTCCACCAATGTCTTTTCTAAATATCCATCCTTTCCATTTTTGAGTTTTTATCCTTTTATTATTATTATTAATCATTCCATTCATTTACATCTGAAATAATATCCCACTTCCCGGTTACCCCTTCTCCACCCTCCCTTACACAGCTGCCTTTACCCCTCCTTTGGCCTGTATGAGAATGTTCCTCCACCCACCCACAACTTCTTGCCCCACTGCTCCAGCATCCCCCTACTCTGGGACATCAAGCCTCCCCAGCACCAGGGGACTCCCTTCTGGTTGCTGTTGGCAAGACCATCTTCTGCTACACATGTATCTGGAGTCATTGACCCCTCTAGGTACACTCTTTGGTTGGTGGTCTCACCTCTGGGAGAACTGGGTGGTAGGGCCAGTCTATGTCGTTTTTCCAATGGACTTGTAAACCCCCTGCTCCTCCAGTCCTTCTGCCAGCTCCTCCACCAGGTTCCCTGAGTTCAGTCTGATGGTTGGCTCCAAGCATCCACCTCTACACTGGTCAGTTGCTGGCCCGATCCTCCCCCGGTGCCACACTTGGTTCCTGACCACAAGAGCCTCTTCAAAACCACAACAGTGTTGGGCTTGCTGTATGCAGACATGATGTATCCCCAGGTGGGGCCATTCCCTGGTTGGCCCATCCTTCAGTCTCTGTTCTATCTTTTGTCCATGGTCTTCCTTTGGACAGGAACACTTCCGGGTTAAAAACTTTTTGAGGTTGCAACTTTCAGTGCCCATAAAATGGCACACTTGCTAGCTGCCATTTATAAGTGCTTCCTTTGAAAATTAATGCCACACTTTTACCAAAGGCCACAGTGTTGGCTCTAGATAATAAGTAAATATCAGACATATTCTGTTCCACAGATCTTTAGAACAATCTGCTTCTATACTTCCTGATCATGAGGCTCTAGCTATGACAGGGGACACTGCTGTACTGAGAGCATGCTAATGCACCATCATATGCCATCCTGGCACTTCTGGGATTGACCATACAAAATAATGCTTTCATTATACTCTCCTTACCTGAATTAAAATCTTTAAATTTAATTTTAGTTTTTAAATATTTAACTGCAGTGCATTTCCTGAAAGTCATAATATATAGTAGTGATTCTCAGTCTGTGGGTCATGACCCTCTTGGAGGTTAAACAATATTTTTGCTGGGCTCACCTAAGACCACTTAGAAACACAGATATTTACATTATGATGAATAACAGTAGTAATATTAACTATGACGTGCATGGCTGGGGTTGCCACTACACAAGTAACTATATTAAAGGGTCTCTGCATTAGGCAGGTTGAGCAGCGCTGGTATAGAACACTTAGAGTATTACTTTACAGGCACAGATCTGTTAACATCATGGCTCCTTTAGTTAAGCTACATGATGAAGAATTAGGGAAGAATGAAGTAGATAGCAAAAGGGCAAAATAAAAAATGTCATATAACAGTTCAAGATAAATAGACTACAGACTTGAGAAAGTTTTAGAGATGCATTATCTATTGAAAAGCAAAAATGTCTACGAAAAAGAACAGTAGACAACAAGTGGGTCTCAAAGTCTCCTAAGGATATGAGGTGCAGAATTTGCCTTCTTTTTCTCTACTGTGTAAGTTTATAGTTTCCTTAAAACACATGACTGCAAAAATCTCAAAGGCCATTCATTAAATTCTCACTTGTTAGGACAGAGCTATTTTTGATGTACACAGTACTAAGCTCCTAAGGCCAATTTTTTTCTAAGAAGAAAATAATTCTATCATCTAAATCAATAAAATAATAATACATTTGTCAAATGTTTGAATTTACTTTATAAACAAAATACTCTATAAACTATTGTAAAAATATAATTGGAATAGCTTCCTTTATTATTATTATTGTTATTATTATATATATATTTTTTTATATTCCAGATGTATCCTCTCCCAGGTCCATCCTCCGACTATTCAACATCCCATACCTCCTCCCCATCCAGTCTCCACGAGGATGTCCCCATCCACTATCTCTACCCCACCTGACCTCTAAAGTCACTGGGACCTCCAATCTCTTGAGGGTTAGATGCATCTTCTGTGCCTGACCCCAGACCCAGAAGTCCTCTCCTGTATATGTGTTGGGGGACTCATATCAGCTGGTGTATGCTGCCTAGTTGGTGGTCCAGTTTTTGAGAGATTTCAGGGGTCCAGATTGAGATTGCAGGTCCTCCTACAGGCTCACCTTCCTCCTCAGCTTCTTTCAGACTTTCCTTAATTCAACCACAGGGGTCAGCAGCTTCTGTCTATTGGTTGAATGCGGATATCTGCATCTGACTCTTTCAGCTGCTCTTTGGGTCATCCAGAGTGTGGTCATGCTAGGTCCCTTTTTGTGAGTGCTTCACAGCCTCAGTAATAGTGTCAGGCCTTGAGACCTCCCCTTGAGTTGTATCCCACTTTGGGCCTGTCACTGGACCTCCTTTTCCTCAGGCTATATGGAAAACACATGTGAAGCAAACAGTGGTTCCAGTATTGTTCTAGACATTTTTATTATTTTTATTGAGTAGGAATAAAAACAAATTTTAGGCATTCAGTGAACTTTAAGAAAAGATCTCCCTGATTTGAAACTGTTTTTCCTTGAGACAGAGAGAATGGTAGTGATTCTACAGAAATAAGACCTTAATAGTTCCATAACTTCTGTGCTTCTTTCCTCAGGGTGAATGTCCCTGCTTATTGACAAATGCCTAGAAGACCTGAAGGGTTAGTGATTATAACCCCCTTTCCTGTTATTTCCGTGTCATACACTTCTATTTTAAATTCACCTTTTCAAGTTGATTACCAGTAGTTTTAGAGACAAGTTTTGGGCACAATTTCGGTTTCCTTAGCATGACCTTCAGATTGGCATGATTTTGGAAAGGCAGACCTGGTGTTCTGGTGTGTTTAAATACTCAGGCTTCTGAGCAGGCTTATCATCCGGAGGGTGCAGTTCTGCTGATCTAACCCACCAGGCTCATCCCAGGTGAAGGTACAGTGTGTGCATTCTCTTCTGATCTCACAGCTAAATTGTTATGTTAAAACAGATCCAATGCAAACTAGATGGTAGCATGTTAACTGCTATAAGTTTTATTCAGAAAGAATTTAAACTATGGTGGCCCCGTATAGCACCTGCATGAGTTCCTAGGAGGAAACTCCAGCCAGCTTCAAACATCTTATGTGGAATTGGCTGCTGTGTAGTCCTTCTCCCTTGTTTCCTAGCAATCATTGCATCTGTCTTATTTTAGTTCCTAAATAGCCAATATTAACATTCTCAATAGTGATGTTTACATTAATTGTAAATGTCGTCTTAAAATTCATCGGGACACAACACAATTTCTGTTGTGAAACTGTTTCCATTTGTAAAAGTCCAAGATAGAAGAAACACATTGGGGAAGTTTCTCAGACACATGAGAACAAATATCTGCTCATACAAGATAGTGCCCTAATCAAAAATCACAGAGAAAATGAAGGAATTCCCATTGGCCCATTGGATACTGAAATGAACCTACTAGGAACCCATACAGGAACTCATATAGGGGTTTCTTATAGCATGGATAGGTTCAAAAGCAACTTAGCCCCTGAACAGGAACCGTCTCAGTGTGGCTATTGACTCATCCAACCTATATTTCTGTAGACCTCTGCCCAACAGAGCACCCCCAACTGCAACTCCTACCCCCAACCCAGGACAATCATCTTTACCAATACTTGTTTGCTGCTTATGGACTTTCATGAGTTCCTAATACTTGAGTCTTTCTGAGATTCCAGTCTTAAGTTGTCTTAAGGCTTGCTCAACATTCAGGAGGGAGGTTGGCAATTTAGATCAATTATTTACACAAGCACCAACTTCCCTAAGTTATTTTATATCAACAATCAACTTTCTATTGTTGCTGTTTTGGCAACTTTTAAACTATTTTTCAGCACAGAAAACACATCTTTGCTTCTTTAGTACTTCCATTATTAACAATGCACAGCTTCTGCATCACTAACTCATCTTTTTAACTCATTTCCATTCACCTGATAATTTTTCATTAGAATTTTTTGATATTTCAAGAACTGTCTTTGTGATTTCCCAAAGAATGTATCCATTAATGTACATGTTGATATCAGTATATAGGTGTGCATCTGTAGGTATCTCCTTGTGACTACTTGGCTCTCTGTCTTCCATCCAAACACGGAAAGACTTATTTTTTCTTCCCTTGTGCTCTCATTTCATAATTTGTGTAAACAAATGGTTTAAAGTAAATATCTAGGTGTAGCTATGAGTGCATTACTTTTCAATTTAACTTTTATTATAAGCTATCATTAATATAAAAACTCTAAGTAAAGATCTTTGGATCATTTCCATGAACAGTACTATAAAACCCTCCATACTATTTTTTATTCTAATTTGTAAGCATTCCTAAATAACTCATTATGTTGCCAGTTAGTGTGTTTACAATCAACTTTACTATTCTCTTATCAGCTCACTTCGAATCTATCATCAACTTCTTCACTATGCCATTGTGAACACTTGGGATATTAACTTAGAGCAATGGGCTAGGAGCACAGCATGGTCCTCAGTGATTCTGTGGAAGCTTCAAAGATGGTTATTAACTCTGCCACCTATGCTTTTACAGGGTTCAGTAAGCATGAGGTTCCTTGTCTTTGCCTTGATCGTAGCTCTCATGGTCTCAACGATTGTAAGTACATCCTGACAGCGGGAAGAATGGGTTTTCACCAAGCATCCAAAGCGTTGCTTTTATTCCTACACTCTGAGTAATGTTTAGTTATAGTTGAATGGAGCTTTACCATTTGTAATGTTTTCATGTGATCATTTTCTTTGAATGAATCTACATAACTTTATACATTACTTAGATGTCTACGGTTTGGAAACTGTGAAACAAAATGTGGTAATTCTGCTCCAAAACAATGCTTAACAATACATTGTTAATAAAAATGACTGCTTGTCACATTTTGCTAAAAAATTTACATGAGAAAAATCCAATTCTTAACAAAATAAGGGAAAACATGAAATGGACTTTATGACCCAAGTATTTCAGTAGTAGGCAGGTTTTGAAGTAGTGAATTCTTATTCTTATAAAAAAAAAACCACACACAATTTTTTTTTCCATTTTCATTTCTTTGTAAGTATGAATGAAGTATTACACTACCACATACTTCTGTTAGTTGTATTTTACAAAAACTTGAGACAGGAGATTCTCAGAATAAAATATTGCAACCAGATATGGCAGCACATAAATCAGCCTTGGTATACTGCAACGATAACCTTTATACAGTGAAAAGTACGCATTGTGCCTACATATTTTAAAACGTATGTACCAAATAAAGAATAACTACAGTGAAAATTTATAGAGGAGTCTAATTTTAATCCTTTCAAATGTCATTATGTTGAAATGGCAAATTTGGGATCAAGATGAAAAAGGCGGACTGTATTAATTACTTCCTGTTTCTCTTTTTTCCCCATAGACTGCTGATAAATCTAGAGAGGTAAGATGTTCTCATTGACTGGCAAACATTATAAACAGACACTAACTAAATTTGTAACTCTTCTTGTTTGTTTTTGCAGAAACACTCTAAGCATGGTGAGAGAAGCCATGTAAGTGCTGCTTTGGATGTGTTGTACCACCACACGTGACTCTCAAGTATCTACTTTATAGGAAGATCAATACCACAATGTGAAAATGCATGTATATCACTAATGAGAAATGTCTTCAAAGATTTTACTGGATTCAGGTTCAGTATAAAAGTGCCCAGTCTATTATGAAATAATTTAGGGAACAACTCACAATGTCACTCTAAAGACTCCAACTTATTGTTAAAAGTAAGTTGACGTTCTCTTGACATGGACTAGCAGGGTGTTCCTCAGTAAAAGATCCCAGATAGAGAGTGGACTTGGGGATGAGAAAGACAGAGAAGATGAAGTATGGGGTGAGGAGGTCCTGCACAAGCTGTCTTACGCCCAGCAAGTCTATGAAGAAGTCCAGCATTCTGTATCTGCAGGAGGGAAGTGTGCAAGATCACCAGAGACATAAATTAGGTAATGTTTGCAAAGAGATCAGGATACCTCAGATGCCTTAGCACAGGTAAACACATCCCCGAGAGAAGAGTCCATTCCCCAGACACCACAAACTTGACTTCTTCAAGGCCCTGACTCCAGCCTCAAGCCATTCTTGCCAAGTCTACTCCTAAACCAGGACACAGAGCTAAAGTTCCTTTTGTTATTTCATCAGGACTAATGAGAAGTCTTGGGGTGATCTGGCTCACTCTATTCATCAGTGTTTGCCTTCACCTAAGTAGTTGGATTTCTAATTGAACTTTCAGTTCATTGTTTATTTTAAGAGAAGGGAGAGGAAACTGTGACTATTTCTCTTCATGAGGCTGTCATATATATCCATGATCTCAATTCAATACTATTTCTAGTGCCCTTGATGCTCCTCCCCAAACACTTTATTGAAGGACATGATATTTCCTCTATTGTAGGACATGATAGTTCCTTCTTTTTTTCCAGAATTTGCTTTGAGTGACACAGACCTGGTAAAACTAGCTTGTCATTTATTGATGCTGCATTAAATTGTGTCATTTCAATGAGATATCTCCAAAATTCCTTCCCTAATGCGCATTGTACTAACGTAAAAAGATTGAGATACGTGCGACTGAAAGAGGCCTAGGATAATGTAGAGTTATGGGATATTATGAATTATGGGCATCATAACAGACTACCAGCTCACAAAACTCAGCAATGTGCAGGGACGCTCCATCTAAGTTGGAAGTCCCTTCCTTCCATAGACTGGAGGACTAAGAAAGTGATAGGATGGAGAAAATATAATGAAGAAGGTATAAATATCAAATTTTTATTGGATATTTTGTTTACTTACATTTCAAATGTTTTATTCAAATGTTTTCAAATGTTTTATTTCAAATGTTTTATTCAAATACATTATTCAAATGTATCCCCTTTCTTGGTTTCCACCCGCAGAAGCCCCCTTTCGCATCCCCTCTCCCTGGTTCCATGAGGGTGCTCCCACACCCACATCCCACTCCCTCCTCCCCTATGCTTACCTTTTCATCAGCAGTCTAACATGTAATGCACAACAAAAAAAAGTTATAAACACATTGCTTTTACCCTTCCTGAAAAGTTAATATTTTGTGTGCAAGTTAAAATCTCACAAAACTGTACAAATAGTATTATGTAACTGACGAGGAAAAGCTACAGTGACTCCAGGCCATGGAATGCATTAATGACAGATACATAATTTAAGTCATGTGACCTCAAGTCTTTCTAACATTCCGTGTTTGCAGAGACGTGATCGCCGAGATGTGCCAATTGAAAATCCCGAGGACACCAATGCTTATCTTCCACAATATGAAGTTCCATTAAATGATCCTTCTCCTTTTGGTTACTAACCACAGGGAATGTGTCAAAATGAAATATGGATCTGCATATGTATTTAGTTCCAAAACTTACTAGTGTTGTCACTTGAGAAAAAAAGATTAATAATCAGTTGGATCAAATTAAAGTGCAAATTGAAAAACGAAATTTTGTTTTGTTTTGTTTTTTGTTTTGGTTTTTCGAGACAGGGTTTCTCTGTGTAGCCCTGGCTGTCTTAGAACTCACTCTGTAGACCAGGCTGGCCTCAAACTCAGAAATCAACCTGCCTCTGTCTCCCAAGTGCTGGGATTAAAGGGGTGCACCACCACTGCCCAGAAAAAAAAAATGAAATTTTTGCAGATCTTCTGAGGTGTAATTACATATTGAAATTCTTCTAAAAAAAAAGAATCTGTTTGACCCCAAACAAGAGGTGGAATCTGGGGGGAGGATACAAGTCTTCTCTTCTGGTCTGATGCTTTATTCCTGATTTTCCAATCATTATTCCTGATGCTTGACTAATCTCAACCCTCTTGCGTTCTGTGTCATACATACAATAATATATTTAAAGTATATATAATATTCCCTAAACACTTTACAGAGTGTCTGAGGGTTTGAAATGTAAATGTTTATTATGAATGTTCCAGGGTCACTAGAGTTGCCCAGAATCATGTTGAAAGCAATTCCGGCCAAAACATGATCTTGTAGGAGCTAAACAGCTCTTCTGCGGATGTGGAAGAACTTGAGAGCACATCATTAGATGCCAAGCCATAGGGTCTGAATATGCATTTTAATATCATCCCAATGTGATTTGTCAGACAATGAGATTGAAGTATCTCATCAGAGCCAATTACATGAGTAATGTAAATTCAAACTACTAACACAATAGCAACATAAAGATATATAAATATTAGGAAACTAACTTTTGGAGAGTGAAGGTTTTTAGGCATAACAATAAATATTATAAATTTAATGAGCTATCAAATATACTATAAAACAAGATTATTACATAGGTAAAAGTGTAGTTGCCCTTGTTTCGAGGAAGAACTGAGCTAATTACAACTTTTAAAATATCATCCTAGGCGAGGTAACTCAGTCACAAAAGAATGAACATGGTATGTATTCACTGATAAGCGGATATTAGCCCAAAAGTTCAGAATACCAAAGTTTCCCTTAACAGTAACTGCTGGACTGAGACTGAGGTCCCAGATGGAGGAGTTGGAGAAAGGTCTGAAGGAGCTGAGGGAATTTGCAGCCCCATGGAGGGAACAAGAGTGTCAATGGGCCTGACCCCCCCCCCCCCCCGTCGTTCTGGAGTTTGGACCAGCAACCAAAGAATATACATGTATGGACCCATGGTTCAGACCACATATGTGGCAGAGGATGGCCTTGATGGCCATCAGGGAGAGAGGAGATGTCCTTGGGCCTGAGGATGTTAGCGGCCCCAGTAAAGGGGAATCTCAAGGTGGGAATATGGGGATGGGTGGGCAGGTGGGTGGGAGGTGGAATTCCCTCATAGAGACAGGGAGGGGGAGGGGATAGGGTGTTTCCAAAGAGGAGACCCAGAAAAGGGGAAACATTGGAAATGTAAATAAAGCATCAAAAAAAAAAACAATAAAATAAAAAAAAATAAATAAATCACATTTGGACATTTCATTAAACTTAATTATCTGCTTATCATAGTGAAGTAAAATACTCATATATATTTCCATTTATTCTGCTGTCCCTCAGGACTTCTCTACTATCCTGCCCCATACCTGATCTTGTTTCTTTTTTACCCTCCCTCTCCCCTCTCCCATTCAGGTCACTCCCTTGCTCAGCCCCCTCCCATGTTGCTTTCTTCTCCTTACAATGTGGGATTGAGGCATCCTCACTTGGGCTCTTCAGTTTGGTAAACTTTTTGAGTTCGGTGGGTTGTATCCAGAGTGTTCTGTACTTTTTCACTAATATCCACTTATTAGTGAGTACAAACCACTCATGTCCATTTGGGTCTTAGTTTCCTCACTCAGGAAGATATTTTCTAGGTCCATCCATTTGTCTGCAAAACTCATCTATAATAGCAACCACTTATACTAGAAAGACAGGAAATCAAGGGGAGGGATGGAGTTGCCATCCCACAGTCAATAACTCTGACGCAGAATTGTTCCTGTCTATAAGAACTTCAGGGACAAAAGTAGAGAAGAGACTGAGGGAAAAGAGGTCCAGTGACGAGCTCAACTTGGGATAAAACTCAAGGAGAGGCTACAAGGCCTGATGCTATTTATGATGCTATGCTGTGCTTATAGACAGGAGCCTAGCATGGCCATCCTCCTAGGCCCAACAAGCAACTGACTGAGACAGACACAGATATATACACCCAAACATTTGACTGAAGTCAGGGACTCCTGTGGTTCAATAAGGGAAATGTTGCAAGAAGCTGAAGAGGAGAGTGACCTCATAGGAAGACCAGCAGTCTCAACTATCCCAGACCCCTGAGATCTTTCAGACATTGAGTCACCAACCAGGCAGCATACATGAACTGGTCTGAGTTCTGGACACATATACCTCAGAGGGCTGCCTGGTCTAGCCTCAGTGGGAGAAGATGCACCTAACCCTCAAGAAAGACTTGAGGCCCAAGGGAGTAGGAAGGCCTGTTAGAGGAAGAGGCATCCTCTCGGAGACTGGGTGGGGAGAATGAGATGAAGAACTGTCGGAGAGTAGACAAGGATTTAGGGATAGGGACTTGAGTGTAAAAAAAATTTTAAGGTGAATTTAAAAAAAAAAAAACATTAAAAGAGGAAAACAGTGAGAACAAACATCAGCAGTGTAATCCTAAAGTGCACCTGTTTCTTGATGTGAGCACAGGAAAGAATCCACTCTCCCAGTCCCATGTTTTTTCTACATCAGTCTATTTAGAACTTAGAACAATGTCCTTCAGAAAGTAGTCTGCAGTCCTAACCCCCAGACCTGTGAGTGCTAAACAGGATTCAGGAGGCTGGTCTATTTTTATATTTCAGGTCATCCTTGGTTATCTGGATGGTCCCAGCCTAACAACTGAGTTTATTATATGTGGAAGGTGGAGAAGAGTCAGGTCAGATATGGTTGACCATGACTGGCCACTGCTGGCTTTGAGGACAAAAATGAGTCAAAAGAAAGTGTTCAGTATAGCAACTGAAACATGAAAATGAAAGCCCTGAATTCTTCTACCAAGCTGTCAGTGTGAGGCTAGCACTGTAAATACCTGTCTTGAATCACAGGAAGACTTGGGTTTTTGTTTTTGTTTTTGTTTCTTTACTTGTGCCATTCAGAACACTCTGATGACAAACAGGCTCTATTTTATGCTGCTCCACTTGGGCAATTTGTTACTGCAGCTAAAGGAAACTATTACCAACTGTACCTATTTCTTCAGCACTCACAAGTTTTTAGTACCCTGCCTCTTATTTAAATATTCATAAGAAAAACTAACAGAAAACTGTACCTAGTGCCCCATGTTTATGGAGATATTTCTGTCAGGTTTGTTCCCTCAAGCCTCCATGCAATGCCCACCATTGTCACTCAATTGTTTTAAATAGACCAACCATATACGATAAAAATAAAAACAATCTGAAATTTAAAATACACAAATATTTTTAAACCCTACTATATTGTTGTAAAATTTTCCAGTGATGCTTGTGATCTCAAATGATTTATCAAAGATTCAAATTTGATTCCAAGTCTCTTTACTAAGTGAGTTGATACTTACTTCTGTGCCCAAGATCTCAAATTCTCACCTCAACTGTGGGAGGCCATTAAAGCCTGGCTGTCCCCTGAAGGGATTCATGGTTTAGAGAATAAATGCTGCTGGGGACCTTGTGGAGAAAGGGACTTTCCTCAGCATGAAGATGAGAGTCTGAGAGTCCTTCCTGACAGGGCTGCCCTCAGAGGAGATAAGGAGGGGAGGGAGGGAGTCAGACAATGATCAGGGGAATCTTCCAGCTAACTAGCAAACAGGCATTTCTGCAACTCCAACGCACTAGGTGCTTCTTCATTTATACAGGTTTCCTAGAAAGAAGACAGACTAATCATTGTCCAAGAGGTACAGAATATGTGTTTATTTTTTCATTACAAGTCCAGGGTTACAAGTTTAGTGCCAATTAAAAAAATACAAACAGAACGTATTGCTCTTATTTTTATTGGCCCTAGAACTCCAATTTAAAAACTGTAGAGAATGCCACCTCCAAAGCAAAGACATATAATATGTGACAGCCTGCTTTAAGGTTGGCCATGCTTGCTGTTTTAAAGCACTCCACACAAACAGAAAATATTTGAACTGCTTTTCTAATGAAGCAAATATTAATCCCTAAGTTCTCTTATTATATGTTTTATCATTTATTTTATTATTTTAATCAATATATTTTATTTACTGAATTCTATTCATCCAAGGTTCTACACTGTAACTATTCTCCTATAACCGATTCTCCTTGCCAGTCAGAGTTTGTCAGCTGTCACTGTTCACCACACACCATTTATACTGTTTGAGTTTGGTCAAGACTTATACTCCATGAAATTCCTGGAGTGATGGCCTCACCTAGCTATGTGTTTATCTGTGCTTAATGATCTCCAGGGCATAAATGATACTTCCAAATAGTGGCCGGATAGAGTTAATTTTAGGATGTACCTAAAAAGTCTCAGAAATAATTTTCTCAGGAAAAGACATAAAATGAACCATATTACAGAATGTACCCAAAAACCAACATGCAGAGGAAAAAACCCAGAAGTTAGAGACAGAAGGATAGTGATTGAAGCAATCCACTCAGCTTTGCTGGAACTGTGTCAAGCAGCTGAGTTGGCTTCAGGACTCTCATGGTTTCCAGTGGATATGGCTGGGCCAGTGCATGTAATACAAGTACCAGTAACATTATAGGGAGCAATGGGACATAAAAATGTCATATATCAAAATATACTATCTGAAAGTTCCCCAGAAATTATGATATTGAAGTATGATTAAAAATAGAAAAAATACCCACAATACAATTCACAGAACATATGAAGCTCAAGAAGAAAGAATATCAAAGTGTGATGCTTCATTCCTACTTAGAAGGAGAAAAAATTAATCTTGGGAGGGAGAGGGAGCAAGAGACCAAGGAGGACAAGAGGAAGGGGAGGGAAAAGGGGGGTAGGATCAGGTGTGGGAGGAGACAGGTGAGTACAGAGGGTCAGGAAATTGAAAGGTGTGTAGCAGTGAGGGATGGGATACTGGGGGTAACCACTAGAGAGTCCCAGATGCCAGGGAAGCAAGAGTTCCTAGGACCAAGCAGGGATGAAATTAGCCGAAATACCCAACAAAGAGGAGATTGAACCTGTAGAGACTATATCCAGTGGATAGGTACAGCCCCTGGTTCAGGGATGGAGCCACCCACCATCTCAAAAGATTTTAACCCACAATTGTTTCCATCGAAAGGATATGCAGAGAAAAGAGTGGAGCAGAGACTGAAGGAAAGGCCATCCAGAGACTGCCCCACATAGGAATCCATCCCATCTACAGAAATCAAACCCAGACACTACCACTGATGCCAAGAAGTGCTTGCTGACAAGAGCATGGTATAGCTATCTCCTGAGAGTCTCTGACAGAGCCTGACCAATACTGATATGGAAGCACACAGCCAACCATCCACTGAGCACAGGGACCCCAATGGAAGAGTTAGGGGAAGGACTGAAGGAGCTGGAGGGGATTGCAACCCCACAGGAAGAGCAATATCAACTAATCAGACCCTTCAGAGCTGCCAGGGACTAAACTACCAACCAAAGAATACACATGGAGTGATCCATGATTCCAGCTGCATATGTAGCAGAGGATGGCCTTATCTGGCATCAGTGGGATGGAAGGTCCTTGGTCCTGTGGAGGCTCAATGCTCCAATGTCGGGGGATGCTAGTGTGGTGAGGCAGGAGTGGGTGGGTGGGGGAGCACCCTCAAAGACGCAGGGGGAGGGAGATGGTATAATGGGTTTGAGAAGGAGAAACAGGAAGGGGGATAACATTGGAAAAGTAAGTAACAGTAGTGTTTCTCATAGAAATCCACTTCATTTCACACAAAAATAAATATCAAGTACATTCTCTTCTATATTAGCTTCTTTCTGTCATTTAGACCTGGAAATGAAAATTGACACAATTGATCATTCCATAACTTCATTTTTGTCCTTTGAACTCACGGTCATTTGTTTAACAGGACATGAAGTCAGTTATTTCCAATGAGCTATCATGTTTCATATAATCCATTATGTAGTGGCCTTATGAGATAGATTGCTCAGTTATTTACTAAATCATTTTTGTGTTCCAGTAATGCTTGCCGTAGTACTCTGAAGGATAACTTCTGGAAAGAGTGTGCATCTACAGAGAATTAGGGGTTGGTTAGAATTTCTGTCAGTGCTATGGTGAGGTTGGAATGTTACAGATCCAGGGGGAGCTACCTTATCTCTAGCTAGTTCTAGCCCCGAGAACAAACATTTCTATCTCTCTCTATTGCTCAGGAGTGCAATAGCCAACACATGCATTATGGGATAGGGCTGAATTCTCATTTCATTTTCGACACTTCTTGTGTTCTCATTTAGGGACTAAGTCATAGTCATTGCCATTATCTACATAGAGTTTTTCTTTACCAAACAAACATCTATAGCATTATAAGTTTAGAGGTAACTCTTCTCCTGTTTTTCAGGATTCAATACAGTTGCATCATTGCCTTTCCTATCACTCATGATTGATCATACTGCTGCTGTGTTGCTGTATAATGGTTAAAAAATACTATGAGAAAATGAGGAGCAACCTTCAGGAAGAACATTTACTGTACTTACTCTTATGTACATTCTAATTCCTGTTGACATTTTATCTTCATTCTCATACTTTAAAACCCACTAACTGTACTATTTCTCGTAGAAATCCATTTCATTTCACAAAGAAATAAATATCAAGTACCTTCTCTTCTATGTTATCTTCTTTTCTGTCTTGAAGACATCAAAATCAAACTGACACAATGGATCATTCAATCACTTCGTTTTTCTCCTCTGAACTAAGGGACATTTATTTAATAGTACTTGAACTCAATTAATTCCAATGTACAGTCATGTTTCATGTAGTTCACCATGAAATATCCTTCTCGGGTAGATTGTTTGGTTATTTATTAAATCATTCTTGAGCTGCAGTATTGATTGCCCTAGGAATGTGAAGGAGAACTTCTGGAACTAGGATGTGTCTTCATAGAGTGATTGCCTGACTGGAATTTCAGTTCTGTGGAGAGGTTGCAATGCTACACGTCCTGGATTTAGTTACCTTAATTAAACCGGGGGTAGTTCTAGCCCAAACTACAGCCATGTCTTGCAAACCTCTATGTCAGAGCTAACATCATGTGAATAATAGATAAAAAGTTATTTTTAGAACAATCACACCATTAAGAATGACAACTTCAACAAAGCATAGATGATTTGTTTCGTAGTTTCTTATGAAATGTTGAAAAACAATTAAAATACTTTTCTTTATGGAATTCTGTACAAACATACATAACTTGTTCTCTAATTTTAAACTAGTTTTTCCTTTACACAGACTTACAAATTTTCATTTGTGTTTAGGAGAAGTTAATGAAACACAGATAGCCCAGTTTCATTTACAGACATCTTAATCTTGGCACTGTTATCCATGGCAGGACAATTTTTACCTCTTAATAGAATTTTATTATCTTAATAAGATTCTTACATCATCAACATCTGCCACTTGAGACAGTTCTTCACTCTCTTCTCTTTCCTATGGTTCTGCCTGGTCTTTCTCAGGCTATCTTGTATGGTTTCTCCTCCTTTACAAAGCAGGTGATAACAGAGCCTTCTCCTATGATCACATTCTTCACTTCAGTTTCTTCTCTGTGTGCACTTGTCTGCTGAATGGATCTAACTTCATATTTACATTTATTTTTGTCTATTTTGTATTTATCATTTTCCCACTATTCTAAAGAAAGTAGGAGATGCCATAGACACAGAAATGCAATCTCTCCCATGCACTCAAGTATGTTGCTAAGAAAAGGAGCATGACAGGAGTGTGGCAGACTTTGGCAGTAAAGCAGCTAACCATCAGAGCTGCTGAAGGTGTCATGTAAGGACATGCTAACGTCAGAGTTATTCTAAAGTAAAGCCTGGTAGAACTAAACACTGTGATGTGGAGGTGAAAAAGACACTACCAATTCCACCTATAAACATCAGGCTTTACACAGTAATCAATCTCATTCATTAGGATTTGGAGAAATTAAAAATATTATCCATTCTCTCAGAATAGTTTCATCCCCTACACTTGTTCTGACTTTAAGGATTAAATTTATATCCAAGTGCACACTCGCTGGCGCCTTACAAGATGAAATATCCCAGCAGATTGACTGAAGGTATTTTTCCACTCTGCTTTGTTTGTGATTTCTTTCAAGAGTCCTACAGAATATTTTCATAAGTTCATTCAGATAAAAGTTACATAATAGAAAGATAAGATCAAATTCTAACATCTGTGAAATTCCAATTTAAGATGTTATTTGTGCTCATTCTCCTTTAAGTCAGACACAAATACTATAATTACTCCCTGTTTCACTTCTCACTGAGAAAGTATAATCATGACCTTATGTAACCACCTGGTTTATAGAAATAATTACCAATAGTCATTAAACTTTCTTTCTAGAAGTTTCCTCTCCTTCATTCTCTTGCTGTTTCCTTTGAACTAAATTGTGTTTAAAACAAAATAAAAATAGCAGCTCACCTAACTCAAACACATGTATGAGAATGGAGGAAACAAGCCTTGGTTAACACAAATGTTCATTAGGATTATTTTGTGAGTTTTATCTGAAGCGGACATCTTAGTAACTCACTGGTGTTATATCTCTGACCTTTCTTAATGTTTGCTTGCCAGGGAAGACTATGGCAACTGCAAAGAGCACAGGGTTCAGTGACAGAGAAGTGGATATGCATATTTTGGTCTAAGTACACATTTCAAGATTAATCTAATGGAAGTCGATGAGACAGATTGATGGTGAAGTGCCTGAACACAAGCGTGAGAACTTGCATGTGATCCTCAGCTCCAGTTTAAATAGCCAGGAATAGTGGTGAAGTACAGGGGTAGAGCTGGTAGAGAGGAAGAAAATAGGATGAAGAGAAAAAATAGCAAGAAGAGGAGGAATTCCACCAATGTCTTCTGTAATTATCCGG
>JAPYYD010000143.1:0-18900 GCA_028551405.1 Uromys caudimaculatus | reverse complement strand
TCTGTTAGAGAACCTGAATACCACTCCCAGTAGTGGAGTAGTGACACTTTTACCTTAGGGGTAATCAACAGTGGTCTAACTGGACTTAAGACCTGTTGACTAGGACGGAGTTCTGTTGAGTATTCATGCTGACTCCAGAGACAGGGAAAGGCTTTCCTGGGGTGGACTCTCTTTGTAAACTTTGTATATCCTAAAAGCAGGAAAGTGGCCAGGCCCTGGCCTGAAGAGCACTAGCAGGGGCCCCTCCCCCAGACCTCTCTGTCATAATGTGTCCAGTCTCTGTAACTGTCACAAAGGTTGCCTCTAGCCCCTCCAGAGGACCCTCCCCAGATATGTTAATTTTAGATGAAAAGTCTGAATCAAAGAGCCATCAATCCCTCAACAGGAAAACCCATGAGTCCCTGACCTTCGCAATTGACCCCAATGAGTTTAGTTGGTGAGACGTGAAATCCCACCAATCCATGCCCTGGAAATCTCTGCCCTAGAAAGCTCCACTCCCTAAGAAATCCTACACAAAGGCTGTGTTTGCTCAGTTCCATGCTGACATCTCCCAGGAACAGAGTCAGTAACCCTGGACTCATCCCTCCTCCCCCAGGACTCGTACCTCCAATAAATCTCTTTTATGAGATTTGCTGCTGGTGTGACACTGACAGATTCAATGGACTTTACATTTATATTAAATATACGTTTATTTATTGATAGAGGAGGTTATTATAGATGTGAGAGGGAGTGGGGAGGGGGACTTAGATGAAGTTAAATGGGTGGAAGTAATGTAAACACAGGAGTCATGTATAAAACTCTCAAACAAATACATTTAAATAAAAACAGTCAAAGTCTAGTCTTCCGGAGAGCTGTCCCTGACTGTGCTGCCTGCCTGTGGAGCCTGTTCCCCTACTTCTGCTGCCTTGTCTGGCCTAGGTGGGAAAGGATGTACCTAGTCCTGCAGGGACTTGATGTGCTAGGGTGGGCTCTCAGGGGGAAGGGGGAGGAGTGTGTGGGAGGGGCTTGTGAGGAGGGGACTGGAAGGAGGGGGCTGCAATCAGGAAGTAATGTGAATAAATAAATTAGTGAATGGGAAAATAATCTAGTCTTCTGGTTATGAGAAATAAACTCCAGCATGTGACTTGTTAAGATCACAGCACCTGATTCATCATCAAGGGACTCAGATGACATCATCATCTACAAAAGCCTGGAATGATAAACCACAAAAGTGTGGACTGACAACAAGCCTCACATTGGACTTGCTTTCAAACATTCACACTGCCTTCTCCAGCTACTTAAGCAGGCGTGTTAAGGGTCTGTGATGACTCCTGAATGGAGTTACTTCGTGATCTGGGAAAATAGTAGGTGACAGGTTGTTCTTAATTTCACCCAAACTGACTGACATCTAGCTCTCTTTTAGATACACAGACAATTTCATTTGGGGTGGATTGACATCATTTTTAAACAATACTTTACACCGGACATGATGACACGCGCCTTTACTCCTAGAGTCATGAGGCAGAGGCAGTAGTGAGCTCTAGGCCATCCTGGTGTACAGAATGAGTTGCTGCCAGCCAATGCAACATAGTTAAGTGTGTGTGTGTGTGTGTCTGTGTATGTGTGTGTGTGTGTGTGTGAGTGTGTGTGTATGTGTGTGTGCATATGTGTGTGTGTTTGTGTGTGTGAGTGTGAGTGTGTGTGTGTGCGTATGTGTGTGGGGGTGCATATATGTGAAAGTACTGGGGTTGAACTCAGGTCCAGGCCTCTTTGTTTGCTTTTGAGCTCAGATCTCACTGTGGGTTCCGGTCTGACCTCGGGCTTGCATGGATACCCTCATCTCTGGCTCCCTAAATCCTGGGGTAAAAGGGACACCTTGCGTGCTTGGCTAGGTTTTGTAAACTGCATGGCTGAAAATCCAAATTGAATGTATGAATAACTTAAATAATATAGTTGAGCCTCCAGACAGCACACGCCACTAATTCCATAATCAGTTACTCTGGAGAAGGAGCACAAGCCTCCTGCTGCTGTCAATTCCACTTACCCTTCTGGCCGTGATCATCACAATACCACAGCCCTGAAAAGAGTTAACCATTTCCTTTATTATTGTAGTTTTTGGAGTCAAAGTTGGGAAGTCTCAGTATTTTGGATTCAAGGAAGCCTTTGAGGTAAGAGATTAGGGGTTTTGTAAATGTCAGGGAAATACAGCGCAGTGAGGATTCTGAGGAGAGTTCAGACTTACACAGCAGTGTAGGGCTGCTGTTCTGTAGATTTATGGGGTCCTATGGCATGTAGTTGATGATGAATAGCCCATAATATGTAGATGTAGTCATGGTGATTTCTGTGTGGAAAGAGGAGGCAAAAGAGCCGGCCATTTGGTTACTATGGACCTGTCATTTCTGTATACACCACGGTAGCCCCTGACAGCTAATGGCAATTGGTAAACCTCTCTTGATGAAGATTATAGACTTGCAGTCACGGGATTTCTGTTATTTCATTCACAGAAGCTGAGAGAGCAGAAAGAGAAAGACGCTGCTGCAGGTGGACTTAGTCCTTTTAGCCCTTAGCTCAAACCTCATGTATGTACGTATTTTCATAACTAGCTCTTTGACTCATATCTCACAATGTGACTTAAGCCGAGAAGTAGAATTTTAACATACAAGGAGCCACAGTGCCTTACCTGGTAGTCAGTGTCACTAGGATGAAGTCACAGAGAAACATGGCCAAGTTTACTCAGTATGCACACGGTTCCCCCAGTTTACTCAGTATGCACGGGGTTCCCCACAGCTTGCTCTGCATACACGGGGTTCCCCACAGCTTGCTCTGCATACACGGGGTTCCCACAGCTTACTCTGCATACACAGGGTTCCCCACAGCTTGCTCTGCATACACGGGGTTCCCACAGCTTACTCTGTATACCCGGGGTTCCCACAGCTTACTCTGTATACCCGGGGTTCCCACAGCTTACTCTGCATACACGGGGTTCCCCACAGCTTACTCTGCATACACAGGGTTCCCCACAGCTTGCTCTGTATGCACGGGGTTCACACAGCTTACTCTGTATACACGGGGTTCCCACAGCTTACTCTGTATACACGGGGTTCCCCACAGCTTGCTCTGCATACACGGGGCTCCCCACAGCTTACTCTGTATACACGGGGTTCCCCACAGTTTACTCCGTATACCCAAGGTTCCCCACAGCTTACTCCGCATACACGGGGTTCCCCACAGCTTGCTCTGCATACCCTGGGTTTCCCACAGCTTCCTCTGCATACACGGGGTTTCCCACAGCTTACTCTGCATACACGGGGTTTCCCACAGCTTGCTCTGTATACACGGGGTTCCCACAGCTTACTCTGTATACACGGGGTTCCCCACAGCTTACTCTAGAGATAGTTACTCAACTTTTATCTTTTTCTTTTTCCTCCAGGAAAAGAATGAGATACAAAATATTAATCCTATTGCTATTGGTTTTAATGTCTCTCTATGCCCAGTATAGAGAATACCCTTTCAGGTAACTGAAAACTTAGTGTTGTGTTCTTGGTAAGAATCTGGTGAGTCAGAAAGTTAACAGGATTGCTCTTCAAGTAAATAGATTGCTCTATTTGCTCTTCAAAGATTTTTTTTAAATTCTTTAGATAGCCAGGTGTAGTGGCGCATGCCTTTAATTCCAGCGCTTGGAAGGTAGAGACGGCAGATCTCTAAGTCTGAGGCCAGTGTGTTCTATGGAGCTAGTTCCAGGCAGGACAGTCAGTGCTACCCAGACAATCCCTGTGTCTGTTGCGGCTGAGGAGGGCTGTAAGGGACGAAGTGTGAAGCTGCCACTTACTGTGGCAGCAGTAATGTTCATAAAAATATGTTAAAGATGAACTGTTATTGGAAACAGGTGACATCCTCTTTATTATTGGTGACTTCCGGTACAAAATGTATTCGCTCCATAAATGTGAAACAAACAGAGAGACTTCCTAGCTATTTAACAGGTTTCTACTAATGATGCTAATTAATCTCGTTTATTTGTCTCTGAGAATTGTTAGGCAGTGGACATATTATTTCCTAAAGATGTAGCAAAGGAGGGGAGGGAATTTTAGCGTGGTGGTGGAACACTGCCTAGCATGAGCAAGATCCTGGGTTCAGTTTCCAGCATGGCAAGTGGTAAATGAATATATAGTACATGGGGGTCCACTTTAATGGTCTTCATCACACTTACTACATTATCTGAGCAATGATATACTTCCAACAGTGTATTTTGAAACATTAATTAATAAGAGAGCTAGATGGTTTGTGAAAACCCTTTGTATACACTTCAAAGTAATATCATGCTTTTTGATTTTCCCTAAGTATAAAGAAACTGCAGATGACGTATCAGTGCTGGTAAGTTTTTATTTACAAGTATGGTATGATTTGTCCTTTGTGGGCAAAGTCGGTTGAAGGGCTTGTAGTGTCCCATGATCCATGCCTCCTGCGGTCAGACTAGACAAGCACCACGTGACAAATACATCTTGGTGATAGCTAAAGTTGGAGTGGCAGGACTCAAAGGAAAACAAATGGCTAGTCAGCCATACTTGATGGAGGGCTGGGAAGTGGCTAGGAGCAACATACTAACGGGAGACAGAGCTCAGGCCTTCCACACTTTCCTCCCTGTAAGCTCTGGGCAAGCACACAGGTACAAGGCTTGGTTGAAGATCATCAGAAGCCACAATCAGAAGGTCTCCCCAACATGTCTGCCTAATCATGAGGAGGGCATCAATAGACATGACCAAGTGAACGGCGGGGGAGGGAGGAATCACAAGGCTTTCACTCTACAAAGAGGCACACACAACCAAGAAACGCTGAGCACCGGAGAAACAGTCACCCCCGGGGAAGAGCGCACTAACTGGTTTTCCGATAGCAAGTGGTCATCCCTGAAAATGTATATACAAGGCCATGAATTTGGAATATAGCAAGAAGGGGGTAGATGGGGAGGTTGGAAGGAAGGAAGGAAGGAAGGGGAAAGGCAAACTGATATCATTATCATATAATCTCAAAAATAAAAGGAATGACAATAAAAGGCTCTTGGGAGATTGCAGTGGCCACATAGTCCTGGATTCTGAGAGGACTGCCATGGGAACCCATGGTGGCGAGCAACAGCTTTACTTTCTGATGCTTTCTGTGTCCAGGCGCTGGGTCTCATGATGGTTCTGTGACTTATAACATCCTGAGAGGACCAGGTCTACCTGCCCGTGCGTGAAAGTAATATGTTAAAAAGGAGTGGGTTTGGTGCACAGGGGTGCTTGCTTGTAACCCCAGCAATAAGAATGGAGGCAGAACGATCAGGACTTCAATGTTGTAGCTCCATAGTGGAACCCAGGAGCTATTAAGAACCTGCCTCAGTAACAGTGGCAGCAGCAGCAGTAACTTCCAGCTCTCATATGAAACAGAACCCTTCTCCTGGCAAACATTTCAAAGATTCAAACATTCAAGGAATGCCCACTGCAGCAGAAGGTGGAAGAAGGAACGGGTTAATATATTTCTTGGAAATTTTATTTATTTTCTGAGACAGGGTTTCTCTGTGTAGCCCTGGCTGTCCTGGAACTCACTCTGTAGACCAGGCTGGCATCAAACTCAGAGATGTGCCTGCCTCTGCCTCCCAAGTGCTGAGATTAAAGGCGTGAGCCCATGCCCTGCCCTGGAAAATGTATTTACTAACATACTTTGCAACAATAATAATTCCTTCTATTATCATTAATTCTCCTAGCACTGGAATTCTTTAACCTGACATATCGATACACAGCATTCACAAGCAATGGCAGCCAGAGTTTGAGCTAAATATTATAGCTTGGTCACACCTTTGAGTTAACCTTATGGCACAACACAGCTCCGTGCCTGCTTAGTCCCTCCACCGACTCTACTCAAGACTAACTCTCCATGGTGCTCTTATATCTGGGCTACCACTAGAGTGTACGTTAAAGAGGAAAAATAACGAGTCTGGAAAAATTACTGAACTTTCAATGCCTGTGGCTTTGAGTAGGTTCATAAAAGATTGCTGTGCCTCAATTTCCTTATCTGGTAAATGGGAATGAGAATAATGATAACAATGATAGTATCTATCTTCCCAGGTATAAAATAGGAAATAAATTCAACAGTAATTGGGAAAGTTGTAGGCTTATATTTTTCAAACCTAGTTTAATAAGGATACGTAAACGCTTTAACCTCCCTTCTAGCCCACCATCCACCAGAGGGAGTAGAAAGGAAAGGTTACAGGCAAAAGAGGTTGTGGACTTGGTTAGAAATAATTCCTTGGGGCGATTGTCAGGATAGCAGCAGTTCAGTTTATTCAAATCAGCAGTGGTAGCTTGATTCACTCACAACCACTGGTCACAAGTCAGAGATGGCAGCTCCACCCAGGAGAAACCGAGAGTCTCTGCCAATCAGCCTGCATCTGCGGAAGCTGCAGGAAGCTGCCAGAACAACACCAGAAGTTCTTTGGCGCATTTCTCTCTATGAAGTCACAACAAACCATGATCAGTAAGAAGGCAAGGCGGACCAATGCTATAGCATCAGGGAAGCCCAACAAAACCCAGCAAAGAATGGCAAGGCGAACCAATACCACGAGAGCTGCCACTGTCAGTCGGGCTTTACTTACATCCTTCCAAACATCACGTGTTCTCGCGGGCATCCGCTGTAGCAAAGCATCTCACGCCCTTTCTCTAGGCTGCTTCCAGAAAAACACCATGTGTCTGTTCTCAGCAAAATATCCTCCCACGTGTCTGCTTCAGCAAAAGCATCTTCTCATAAGACAGTGTCCATAGAAACGTCAAATGACACAACTGAATCTCCAAAGAAACCAGAAATTTCCACGTCAGAAAGTATTAAAAAAAAGTATGAGCCATTGATAGCAGAACTCTAACCTTGCCCAGCAAGTTAGGAAACATTTTACTTAGGAAAGGGTACCTCTGTTGTGGGAAATATTAAAAATGAACCTGCCAACTCTCCACACTCCTGCTACTCTCTACCTGCCAACTCTCCGGCCCCGCCAGGTCACAGAGCTCCTGCCAGGCACTCTCAACTCGGCTGTCTCTCAGCCTGCCAACTGTCCAGCACCCCCTCCCAGTTTCTTTCATTTCCACGCAATGCCCCACATACCCCACGGTCAGCCATCTCAACACCCAATTACCCGGTAGAATTAAAACTCTTAAGCTTATAGTTAACCGATCAGATTTATGTATCAATAAAATCTCAATTTACAAGATGCCAATACAATAATTTCAGAGCCAATTGATAATGATAAAAGCTTTATTCTAAATATTCTAACCTTGTGATATCATAACTGGTTGTGGCTGGTGACCAACAAGCTGGTTCACGTCCGCTGCCATCTTCCTTCTCTCCTCCCAATGCTCCCTGTCCCTGCAACTCTTAGCTCCACCTCCCTTTTCCCTGTCCAATCACAGGCCTCTCTAATGCCCTAATTAATTAATTAGGGCATTAATGCCCTAATGGAATTAGACAGGGAAAATCCTGAGACATAACTCCAATGAAATCTGAAAGCTACATGCAAATTAGTAGGTTCAAGTTACAATATGATTAAAGAAACTTGAAAAGGACCAATGAACTAGAAAGACTAGGATAGGTGTCCAGTAAGACACATGACTGGAACAGTATAAAAGATGGGTCATGGGACATGTGTGGCCGTATAAGGAGTGTAGACATGAACACTGTGAAACTGAAGGATGTCATGGTGAGCTCGGGGCTTCTGTAGCACAATATGAGAGGCCAAGCAGAAGTCTAGAGAAGGATTGGAAGAGGGCAGAGAGGGAACAGCCTGCTAATTCTGGAAGATGGCGTATAGAAGTTTATTGTATTCTCCTCTTCACATTTATTTCCTGTCAGATTTGTTTAAGTCTTCTGGGCTGGGGATACTGCTCAAGGTGGAGTGCTTATTTAGCAAGCATGAGGCCACTGGACCACTCCTCAGCACCAAACAACATACAGGCAGATTGACTGACAGACAGGCACACACACACACACACACACACACACAGAGTGAGGCCAATTAGGAAGCTGTCCCAATGGCCCAGAAAAAGATAATAAAGGCTTGAAGATGCTGGTGGCAAGGGGTGGAGTCAGACAATAAACTTGAAGGAGATTTTGAATATAAACCCCTTAGGATTTAACACTGGGCTCTCAGGGGCCTTTGGAGCAGAGTGACTTCTGTTATGACTTGTCAATGCACACACATTCAATGGGACCAAAGTTATGAAAGGAGGGGCCTGGAGGTGAGATGGCAGCGTTAAACACTTCACTGCGAGGTGTCTAAAAACTCAAGACCTCCAGAACTCAGTGGAATAGTCAAGGGTTAAGTTCCCGGAGAAGTCCAAGTCATACGTAAAAAACCCGAAGCCACGGGAGTGCCAAGAAAGTGTCCTGTGGAGAAACAGAATGTCTCAGAGAAGCCCTCATAAAAATGGTTGTCAGGTCTCAGATGAAGACTCCTCAGCACATAAAATATTTCATGCTCATCTAGCAAAGGAAATAAGACCTCGTTCCACTGTTAAAACAAAACAAACAAACAAAACAGAGGTAGGGCAGAGCTGAGGCAGCCAGATTTCTGTGAGTTCAAGGCCGGCCAGGGCTATACAGTAAGACCCTGTCTTGAACAAAAGGAACAAAACATCAAACAATCCAGAGTAAATTTGGAAGTAGGATGGCAGGAAGTTGAGGGAGCTATAAATCCTCTCTGAACTAGATGACTGCAAGAGACTAACGGAAAGCCACGAGGGCTGCTGGGTGATCCCTGGCTGCTGGGTGGCAGGGTCCCGGGCTGCTGGGTGATCCCAGGCTGCTGGGCTTCAGGGTCCCGGGCTGCTGGGCGGCAGGATCCCGGGTTGCTGGGCGGCAGGGTCCCGGGCTGCTGGGTGGGCTGCTGGGTGGCAGGGTCCCGGGCTGCTGGGTGGCAGGGTCCCCAGTGCCATCGCTATTGGCATTCATCAGGATTGCTCATTGTGAATTTTATAGCTTATATCTTTCTTTCAGGTCTCTGAAAAACCAGCCAGAACTACAGCTATCAGACTGGTTTAACGCCACGTAAGAATGCCTGTCTTGCGTCTGTGAGGTTAATTCACGAATGTGGACAGATTGCATCAGTGCCTTTGGGAGTGTGTGTGTGCCTGGTACCAAGGAGGCCAGAGGAGGAAGGACACTGCATCTCCTGGAACTGGAGTTACAGATGGCAATGAGCCACCAATGTGGGTGCTGGGAACTGGACTGGAGTTCTCTGTAAGAGCATCAAGTGCTCTTCACCACTAAGCCATCTCCCAGTCTCAACTTTGAGCAAACTGTTTGTATCCGCTGAAATAAACATATCTGCTGTTGTATATATGAAACACACTTATATATAAAGTAATATGCCTATTTATGGTCATTAATCCTGCTTCCTAAGCTTGTAAGCAGTCTAAATCTTTTTTAAAAGATTCAAATTTTACATCGAAAGTGAAAACTAACGCATAAAAAGTGTTCTGAGTTGCTTATCCCTAACTTCCTGGCATGTTCTACCGTTCCAGTGTACAAGGCTCCTGAAATGTAAAGCTTCGGGAGTCAGGATGCTGTCACTCAAAATAAAATTGTTAGTAATAATAGCCTGTTTCAGGCCCAAGTATACGTTTCTAATTATATTGTGACCTTCGTTTTCAGCGCAGATAATTAGATGTGCCCAAGCACTCTGCACCCCAAGCTCCTCCAATAATGATTTGAATTAAGGCTATCAGGAAATTCCATCCTAAGTGTGAAGATAGGGCTAAGCCAGAAGAAGGTCTCATCCCCAGGAAAGGGCTTACATACAGCTCTCCTCCTGAGCACGGGGAAATCTGCACGTGAGCATTCCCTGGTTTTCCTTTCATGTTTCTACTTAACTGCAAGTGCATACTTATGTCATGGTCCGGTCTGGTGCCTTCTTCCCTTCCCTTTCCATGTATATGTGTGTGTGTGTGTGTGTATGTGTGTATACATATATAATTAACTATATATAAATATATTATTATATACATTAGTAAGTTATATTTATGTAGTTATGGAATTCAATATGCATATATATGCAATAACAATAACAAAAAGAAGCCATGATTTTTGAAAGAAAGTAAGAAGAGGAATATGGGAGTATATAGAGGGGAGAATAATGAAGTAATTATTTTATAATCTCAAAATGGAATAAAAAGCATTTTGTATTTTCTACATATATACATATTTGTATATATTTTCCCATATAAAGGATATTATATATATTATATACAGTGTATTGATCATATAATTATGCATAAATATACATTATATGATATATTATATAATACAATGTTATATGTTATAATTATATAACGTATATACACATTATATATAATACTTATACATACATATAATACATGCATGTTTTATATTACATTATATTACATATTACATATTATATCATTTCTTAATACCTATGCAATTATATATGTATAATTTTAAATTATATGCATATGTGGGGCTGTGTGGTTGTACACATGAATACCGTGGGCTATTAGAGAAGGTTGTGAGCCACCTCAGTACTGGAAAGTAAACTGGTTCTCTGCAAGAGCAGCATATACTGGCTGGACCATCTCTTTAGTCCTTTTCTTTCTTTCCTTCTTTTTCCCATTCTGTCTGTCTGCCTATCTATCTATTTTCTTGAGACCTAGTTTCAATCTATACCCCATGCTGACCGTGAACTCTCAAGTGTCTCATGTGCTTGATGATTCAATATGGCCATTTCTGATCTGATGCTTCTCTAGTTTATCAGAACTGTCAGACTTCGGGTTAGATATAACGGGATGCGGCCTTCAGATACAAGGTGTCCGGCGTTATCAGTGTCCCTCCCGAAGTTATCGGTTTTACTTTAAAATTCTGTCTTTCTTACAAATACAGCGTGGACTCTACACACGTGGGCATGGGAGCTACTAACTGGTCAGCCCCGATTGTGTGGACCAACACTTACAATGAACTAGTCTTGACAAATTATTATAAAAACCATCCAGTTACCGTGGGGCTGATCGTGTTTGCAGTGGGAAGGTAGGTAACATCGAATCTCGGTTTTTCATTGTAGAAAATAGGAGACAGTCTACTGAATCCACTCTATAATTATTCTCTCTAAGCCAATTCCTGCCATAACCCATGACACCACCTCCCACGTGGTCCACACAGAAGCAGCCCAATCTCAGCTTCCTTCTGTAATCTGATTTTCATGGTCTTCCCTCCAATATTAACTTAATTTCATGGGTCTTTTACTAATCACCTTAATGCAAGTGTATACCACTCTTCATTATCTCTGCATTTACTCCAGCATTTTCCTGCCTCCTATGCACCCCCAAGCGATACGTGATGGCTTATAGAAACTCCCACTCACCTGGACGTATTGACCGTCAGAGGAATACAACAAAATAAGGCGGCGGCAGGATTCTTATATGCTACATTTTCTGACCATGAATCATAATGTTAAAAAAAACAAAGGGCATATAAAAATCATCCAGTGATTTAAAAGCGAAAGCAAACCCATGCTGAATTCCTAATCAAAGAAATCCAAAGCCATAAAAGTCAACTATTTAAAAGATAACAAATGCAACGAAATAGTTCCATTTAAAGATAGAAGGGTGCAGACACTGGGCTGACCTATTGTCTTCAGAAATTCTATAGACAACAAATATTGACAGAGAGAGAGAGAGAGACAGAGAGAGACAGAGAGACAGACAGAGAGAGACAGTGACAGAGACAGACAGAGAGACAGACAGAGACAGAGACAGAGAGTTGAGTTCAGTGAAATTAGGACATATTGCAAATCAAACATGAACTTTGAAGACCGTTTGCCAGATACAAAACGTGAACCACCACATTGTGAAGACATCAAGTTGGGCGTTGGGCATACGTGTACAATCTGCAGACTTCAGGCTCTGTACACATGTTCAAAATGTAAGGAGAGTTTGAAGAAGTCAGTAGAGTACAGGGCAGTGGCTGAGCTGTGCTGCTCCACGCTGTCCGAGCTGCTCGTGAGAGGCAGGCTGATTCCCGGCATCTCTGCTCAAGGTTAGCAGACCCTTCAACAATACTGTGACTTAGTAGCCTCTCTCCTCTTTCATACTGCCCCTTTCTGGTGCACACATTTAATATTACAAAAACATATAGAACAGTCCAGTCGGCAAACGTCCTTTCCATGTGTGTGAAATATTCTTTATGGTTGACCATGTTTAAATGACAAGAGTCCCATTAGCCCTTTTCCTCTTTCAGATCTTTTCATGTGTGCACCACCCTCCTACATTTCTTTATTCTCTCATCTGAACGACACGCCCTGTAGGTCAAGACTGGAGATATGGTCAATTAGTAGAGCTTAAGAACCTGGAGCACATAAGGCCGTAGGTGGCCTCCCACACTTCCAGAACAGATCATGGTGGGTTACAGCTGTAATCCCAGTACTTGGGATGTGGAAGCAGAAAGATTAGATGTTCAAGGTCACCGGGCAGTGGTGGCGCACGCCTTTAATCCCAGCACTTGGGAGGCAGAGGCAGGTGGATTTCTGAGTTCAAGGCCAGCCTGGTCTACAGAGTGAGTTCCAGGACAGCCAGGGCTACACAGAGAAACCCTGTCTCAAAAAACCAAAAAAAAAAAAAAAAGAAGTTCAAGGTCATCCTTGGCTATGCAGCAAGTTTGAGGCCAGCCTGGGATACATGTGATTCTCTCAGGAAAGAAAAGTGAGGGATTTCTTACTTCTCATGAGCCCCCGAACTTGAACTCCAAAGCCACACATGCAGACATACCAACATGCACACATACACACCACACATGCACACACACATGCCACACATGTACACATACACACTACATGTGCACACACGTGCCACACATGCACACATACATACCACACATGCACACACACATGCCACACATGTACACATACACACCACACATGCACACACGTGCCACACATGTACACATACACACCACACATGCACACACACGTGCCACACATGTACACATACACACCACACATGCACACACACGTGCCACACATGTACACACACGTGCCACACATGTACACATACACACCACACATGCACACATACATACTACACATGCACAGTTACCATATATGCACACATGCCAATATGCACATATAATGCCACATGCACACATAGACACCACACATGCACACATACATGTAGATAGGAGTACATACCTTAACCTTCATTTTAAGGAGCTGGATAGAGAAGAGTAAACAACCCAGGACAAGCTAAAATAAACAAATATTAGAGTGAAGGTAAGTAAATAAAACCCAACTTAGCCCTTTACAAAAGGTCAATAAAGTTGAAAACCCTGGGGGAAAAAAAAACAGATTAGGAGATACCCTAATAAATACTTGGTAAAGACTCCGCCAGTGGCAGGAGTCACAGAGAAACTGATGCAGGCTGGAGGAGACCAAGCTGCTGTCAGGACTAAACCCATCCATCATGTGTCCCAGACTGAATCACGGCGCCTGAAGTGGTGCTTATGAGATAAAATGGGAATTGGAACATAATCTGTAGTTTAGCCGATAGAATGCCACACGTGAGCATTTCCTCATTTTGTCCAAAGCACCGTGACCACAGAGGATGTGGAGAACAGCTGGATGACACAGGAATTGGGAGCTCTCTGGCATACAGGGAATGTTTTCTGTAAATTTAATAACGTTCAAAAGTAGGAAGTTTGGCTTTATTGAAGAACACCTGCTCTGCGCTGTGCAAAGAGAGACGGCGCACACACAAGAGGACAGGCTGGGACTGGGTGAAGGGACTATGGCTGTGGGTGTAAATAGCACAAACTGTTCACTTGCTGAGTTTTTTCTTGAGGGCAGAGAAGTTACTATGAGACAGTGGTACCAAGAAACACACTGCAAAGATCTCAGGGAGACAGATGTCATGTGTATGAGGTCATGTGACCTCAAGACTGTCTCTAATTGTGGGACTCCCCCTCCAGTGTGGAGTTACTAGTGAGACTGGGTGACTACACCTTCTTCATTCATTATACCATGTCAGGGTCTTAAACGGTTCATTAATTGGACCCTTTAAAAAATGTTCCTCACCACCTCCTATGTAAAAAGTAGTGCAAACAGGTAAGGGGTAACAGTAAAGAATAAAACAGCTAGAAGACGTAAGAGACTGTTTTCATGAGGGAGGCAAAGATTTCTGAAACATGCCACAAAGGAAATGCGGGCAATGTTGACTTCTTTGGATTTGAGTGACAGCATCCAGCACGGCACCACAGCATCAGTGGTTCTTTTCACGGTTCACAGATAATAGTAGATTTGATGAGTTACACACTTTCTCCTGACCATTAGTTATAATTTCTCATTAGCCTGTTTCCCAAAATGTAATCACTACCCAGGACTTAGTCCTAAGGATTAGGTAGGCATTACTGAAGCGGACCCCCTAATGGTTACCTTCCCTTTTTTGAAGTTACCTATTCTAGTCATGACCTGAGAATCTCTCACCAGTTTCTAGGAGTGGAAATGAGGAAATGTTTTCCAGCCCAACTGTCCCACTGCCGTCATAAGGCTTACAATACAAAATGCAGGCAACAGAATGCCAACTGCTACACTGACTGTATGCATAGCTGACTGCACAGAGATGCACAGCAGCAGAAGCCTGTAGAGACCCCTCTCTTTCCTCCTGCGTTGCCCGGGCAACCCTGAACGCTGGCTTTCACTTTGCACAAGGCTCAAAATGAGCCTCCTTACCTCATTAATGTTCATTCCTTCTCCCAAAGAGTCCCTCTTCCGTGCCACTATCTTTAGACCCTGATAAGGAAAATAGAGTAAATACTCTCAGTTTCTCCCATACTGCTCAAAGAGAACAGTGGATATCTGGGTGCTTCGCTTTGGTGCTGGATAAGCTATTTCTGGGTGATTGAGAGGTATGTGTTCCACCCAAACTGAAAGATGAAACCCAACTCCTTCTTATTTATCTTGCAGATACCTTTCGTACTACTTGGGTCGCTTTCTGGAATCTGCTGATAGGTTTTTCATGGTCAACCAGAAGGTCATCTTTTATATCATGCTGGATGACTTTTCCCATATGCCATGGATAGATCTGACTCGCCATCGGACACTAAAGATTTTTAAGATTAAGCAAGAGAGGAGGTGGCAGGACATCAGCATGATGCGCATGAAGACCATCAGCGAGCACATCGAAGGTCACATACAGCACGAGGTGGACTATGTCTTCTGCATGGACGTGGATCAGATATTCAAAGCCAAGTACGGTCTGGAGACTCTGGGGGACTCTGTAGCTCAGTTACACACCTATTGGTACAAGGAAAGTCCAAGCAAAGTACCTTACGAGAGAAACGAGTCATCAGAAGCTTACATAGCGGTGGGGGAGGGGGACTTTTATTACCACGCGGCTGTTTTTGGAGGCACAACCACTCAGGTTCTCAGGATTACCAGGGAGTGTGCCAAAGCAATTATGAAAGATAAGAAAAATAACATTGAAGCAGTTTGGCATGACGAAAGCCATTTAAACAAGTATTTCTTTCTCCATAGACCCACGAAACTCTTGTCACCAGAATACTGCTGGGATTTAAGTCAGAATAAGACTCCTGATATTAAGACTGTTAAACTCATTTGGAATTTTAAGGATTATGACATTCTTAGAAGGCACCTGTAATTTTATGGCCCTCCCCCTTTGCATTTCTGAATTGGGGAGTATCAATTTCCTTGGAAAATTAGCACCTGGCATATTCCAACAATAAAAAATCATTACCAAGTGTCAAATCCGGCCACAGAGAACTTATCTTCAGCTCCCATTCATTCTGAATGACGTAATAAGGGGCACAGTGGTAACAGAGAGTCCGATGGAAGCAGATGAACAGGTGATAATTTCACATCTGTGTCAATGTTGCAAGTGTAATGTGTTAGTTCACAATGGACCGGAGTGGATTCTGGGACTAGAAAAGGAAACTAAGTATCCCTGATGATGAGAGTAGAGGATGTTGTGGCTGCTTCCTTCAGATTGTATGTCGCCACTGCTATCTTGAATCAGAGAAGCTCTGGTCATTTTTGAGACCCTCACAAAAGAGGGCCCATTAACATTCCATCACAGGAGGAGGGAAGGGCTTATGAGATTCGTGAGGCTTCTCCCTGTCTCCCTGAAGATACATAAATGGTTAATGATCGCTGAAAATAAAAGAAGCTTTCCATACACACACACACACACACACACACACACACACACACACACACACACACACACACACACATCCACCCTCCACGTGGTGTGCCTTCTTGCTATAGTGGCAGCTGTGTAGCCTTTGCTACAGATAATAAGACATGCGATTGGGGCAGAGGAGTGTCCATGACAGGGGATTCCAGAGTGTACATCTTTCTGTGCTGTGAAATGGCATGCCTTCTTGATGAATGGACTGTTCTATGAGGATATGGGGATGCCCCCAAGGTGGCCAGTGAGATAAAGGCTATACTGAAATCCCTAAAAATAACACCTATGGGGTGAGAGTGTAAACAAGCTACGGCAGCAGATACACGGTCTCTGATGTGTGACAAGACAGGTGACCGAGGCCAAGCTGTTTGCCTGGGAAGACCTTGCTTGCATAAGAGAGAGGTTACAATAGAAAAGGACATGAAGATGCTACTCTCTGCATCAGCCTCTGGTTTTTCAGTAAATATGGAGGGGGGAAAGGAGAGGACAGAGGTGAGAAAAGATTCCCCATGTGTCCCTTCTTTGGTTTAACTTTTAAATTATTTATTTAATGTGTGGTGGTGGTGGTGGTTTGGTGGTGTGTATATGTGTGTGTATGTGAGAGAGAGAGAGAGAGAGAGAGAGAGAGAGAGAGAGAGAGAGAGAGAGAGAACAAGACTGGGATGCAGTGTATGTGGAAGGAGAAGTAAGGTCTTTCCTTCCACAGTGAATTCCAGGATTAAACTCAGCTTGTCAGGCTTGTGTGACAAGCATCTTTTCTTTACCCACTGGGCTGTCTCAACATCCCATGTCTAACTTCTAATACAGTGGAAGGGAATACTCAGGACTCAGTTTTTGTTTTGTTTGTTTGTTTGTTTTGTTTTGTTTTGTTTTGTTTTTGTTTTTTCAAGACAGGGTTTCTCTGTATAGCCCTGGCTGTCCTGGAACTCACTCTGTAGACCAGGCTGGCCTCAAACTCAGAAATCTGCTTGCCTCTGCCTCCCGAGTGCTGGGATTAAAGGCGTGCACCACCACTGCCCAGCAGGACTCAGTTTTAATAAAATAATGTTAGGGTCTATGATATTCAGAATCTATTAAGGACATCTAGGTATTTAAAACAAGGGATTTCTAGGTTAAGATTACAAAGATGAAATTATTGCAGATTTAAGTGTAATAACAAAGAAATGGAAGTTGTGCTGGACCACAGGGTTAGAAGGTACAGAGGATCAAAATCCAGGGTCACCAGTGCTAACTCATTATCCTATGGACCAAAGCTGTCCTGTGCAAGCTAGACACACAACTCGACTTCCCTTTAGCTTTGAGTCTTTCTTTAAGCTCTCCAGTGTAGACAGAGCATTTACACTGACAGCCTATCTTTCTTTCCTTTTTAAAAAGATTAATTCTTATTTTATGTATATGGGGCATTTTGCCTGCATGTAATTAAGTGCCATGTGCATGCAGTGCCCACAGATGCCAGAAGAGGGCGCTGGATCCTTTGGAACCGGAGTTCCATCACTGGCTCCCATGTCCTCCGGGTCCATTGGAAAACCAGCGTGGTCTTAACTGTTGAGCCATCTCTTCAGCCCTGATCCTTGCTTTCTTTATGCTATGTATTTCACTAAATAGGATAATATAGTGATGAGAGCAGTGCTTGGAACATGTAAAATGCTACATGAGGGGTGGCCAGCACCGTTACTATCTCATCATTATTGTGTGCTTTTACAGTGGGAGACATATATGAGCAATTTAATCTGTGTGATCCCAAAGATCTCTGTCTCCCTCCCTCCCTCCCTCCCTCCCTCCCTCCCTCCCTCCGTCTTTCCCTCCCTCCCTCCATGGTCTTACTCTGTAGCCAGACTAGCCTGCAACTCATTTTTGTTGCCCAGGCTTGCCTTAAATTACTGAGGCAATCCTCCTGCCTCAGTGTTACAAGCGCTGGGGTTACAGCTACTTAAAGATAATTTAATCAGCTGTTTTCTGCTGCATTCTACAGGGTGGTAGATACCTGTTTCCGAATGCTAACTTTTTTCATATTTTAGTTACATCTAGATATAAACAAGCAATTTGATCTCTATGTCACTTATAACTCCCTTTCTGGCACCAAAGCCTCAATCTGTTCTGATTCACTTAAACAGAGAATAATTTATGAACGGGTAAACTTGAAAGGATTTAATTAGGTCGAACCCCTCTGCCTCTGCATAGGTTACCGTTCGACCCCAGTGCACTGGTCCTTCCACCACCCTCGAATTAAACCTCGTGTGATTGCAGCAAGGACAGTCTTTCGTGAGTTCCTGGGGGGTCGCACCATCCCGAGACTTGAGTGAGGGTCTCCCCGACTTGGGGGGGGTCTTTCATTTGGGGGCTCGTCCGGGATTTTGCGACCACCCTTGTCTCCAAAAACCTACTTGGAGGTGAGATTCTGTTTGTGTTCTTGTCGTCTGTGCTAGCTGAAGTCTGAATCTGTATTTTCGGTATGCGCGCACAGTCTGGTATGCAGTTGCTCGCGGCCCCGTGAGGGGCCGATGATCTCCCAGTCTCGAGTAGAGGCTGGGGGCGTGATCAGCCGACGGGCTAGGGGGATCACCGACTGTTGCCCTGGGAGACGTCCCAGGAGGTCTGGGGGGACCCCAGGGATGCCTGGGAGATTCCCGTCTGGGTGCTGGAGAGGACGCGGTCCTCCCGGCCGTCTGGTTTTCTGTATTGGTTTTGTTTGTCTCAGTGG
>JAPYYD010000142.1:0-18999 GCA_028551405.1 Uromys caudimaculatus | reverse complement strand
TTTTAATGTTATAATTAAAAAAAAACTCAAAATATTTATTACTTAAAGTATACAAACAAAAGAATGTCTTGCAAGGTTTTAAAGACGGAACTAGATTTTTCAGCCATATGGGTCTATGTAAAAACAGCAAGTCGATGCTGAGAAAATGCAGTGTGGTTCCAGCAAAACAATGCTGTAAAAACTAAAATATAAATTAACTTCACATAACTTGTCTAGTCAGAGATTTAGAAATTGTTTGTTTGAAAATATAGATGAAATTTTTCATAGCATTTTCTAGGGAGGAGAGGAACAACAACAACAACAAAAAGGATGAAGAGAACCTAAGATAATCATGTGTCTGTTGTTTTCAACAGCCAGACTTTTTAAAAAATATTTTTAAAAATTATTTATATTTTATTAAATCTATCATCTTTCTATCTACCTATCTATCTATCTATCTATCTATCTATCTATCTATCTATCTATCTATCTACCTATCTTTCTGTCTTTCTATTGTCTATTTATTAATTCACTTTACATCCTAATACCACCCCCCTCCTCCCAGTACCCCTTTACACCACCATCCCCTTCTTTGAGAAGGGGGAGCCCCCCACCTTCACACATCAAGTTGCTGTAGTGTTAGGCATACCCTTTCCCATTGAGGCCAGACAAGGCGGCCCATTTAGGGGAACAGGATGCACAGGAAGGCAGACAACAGATTCAGTGACAGCCGCTGCTCCAGTTGTTGGTGTCCTGCATGAAGACCAAGCTGCCCATGTGCTACCTACGGACCGGGAGCCTAGGTCCAGCCCAGGCCCGCTCTTTGATTAATGATTCAGGCTCTGGGAACCCACATGGTCTTCTTGTTGAGTCCCTCTTCAGGCACCTCAGTCATTTCCCCAACTCATCTATAAGACTTCCTGAGCTTTATCTAATGTTTGGCTGTGAGTCTCAGCATCAGTTTCCATTGACTGCTGGGTGGAGTCTCTCAGAGGACGGTTATGCTAGATTTCTGTGTGCAAACCTAACAGAGTATCATTAATAGTGTCAAGGATTGGTTCTTGGCCATAGGATGGGTCTCAAATTGGGGCAGTCCTTGGTTGGCCATACCCTTTGTCTGTGCTCTATCTTTGTCTTTGTACTTCTTATTGGCGAGCCACATTTTGAGTTGAAAGTTTTGTGGTTGGGTTACTGTCCTTATCCCTCCACTGGGAGTCCTGCCTGGCTACTCCCAGTGGCTACAGAAGTTGCCACTTCTGGATCCATATCCCTTACTGCTTGGAGTCTCAGCTAGAGTCATCCCCATATACCCTGGGTACCCTGGGGCCTCCACAAAAATAAATCTTAAGACATCAAAAAATTTGGAAAGGTGTCTACTAAGATTATAATAAAATTGAAACATGAATTGATGCTAACATTTATAATATCAATTATAATAAACATAGGGAAGGTTTAATGAAATTCACTATCATCTTGTAGCTTTAATGTAAAATTCTAAAAGCTTCTGATATGTAACAGTGATAAGTTGATATTGAGCTATTTATGATCTGTAAATTAATATGGATTATATAGGTGACTTGTAAAAATCTTTGTATATATGCATACATCTTTATAGTATTTCATATAAAGTATACCTAGCACACTTACAGCTGTATTGTATCACTCTGATGCAATTGCACATTAAGCTATTTAGTTGTAAAGCTGATATGATTAATAAAATACCATGCAATATTTTCCAAATATCTGTTGGGCTTACTAGATTAATATTAGATAATTAGATACTGATTAATATTAGAAAAATGTTTTGGCCAACAGAAAGACAAAGGTAAGAAATCTCTACCACTGTTATCTTCATTTAATAGTTGATGCCATGGATGGTTTCTTCTGCTTTTATAATGAACTCAACCAGGCAGCCTGGTTTGGTTTACTGCTGTGCTTCTGCCACATAGAACGTGCTTTGGGACCATCTCCATGCTCAGCAGATGCTGGTAGAATGAATGACTGAACCATGACTGCTCAGGCAACATTGTGTTCAGGGTAGTTTAACCCCTGGGAATGATTTCTGTTAACAGTTTCCAGTGTACTCCTCTGGGACTCCAAATGTCTATATTTTCTTGTATCTCTTGGAACCAGGTCATGTGTGC
The DNA here is from genome assembly GCA_028551405.1 of Uromys caudimaculatus. Classification (NCBI taxonomy): domain Eukaryota; kingdom Metazoa; phylum Chordata; class Mammalia; order Rodentia; family Muridae; genus Uromys; species Uromys caudimaculatus. The sequence goes on along the minus strand of JAPYYD010000142.1, from coordinate 16,876 downwards.
TCTGCATAACCCCATCTTTCACGATTGCTATACTCACACTTACACCAACTACATAAACAGGAATCATGTTCTGGTTATGTGTTTTTATTCATAGAGACTATTTTCAATGATAACGAGGAGTCCAGCTGTGTGGTGTCCTGAGTCTGGCAGGGAAACTGAAGAGATGTGAACCTTTCTGGTCTGTTTTCACTACTCTGTCCCTCTTTAAAGCAACTTCACACCAGTGCAACAGATATCTGTGTAAGTGTGCGTGCATATTTGTGTATAAGTCTATAAACAACATACTTATATATGTACATATTTATGATATATATATATATTTAATGAAATTCCTTTTCCTTCAACATTACTGCTTAATGAGAAATTCACCTTAGTTGAAATAGAAGTAAGTGGAATAATTATCATTTAATCATGTCATTTAACTGACATGTAAAATGTGACTGATGCATGTCAAGAAGAATTATCTGATAACAAGATACTTAGACTCCTTTACAAGGGCTTATAAAATTAATATGTTTTTGGTGGTGTGCTAACTTTCAAATTTATATTGTAAAGAAAGTTTCATTCTAAGAAATAGCTTTTGATTGTTGAAACTGAAGAACTCCAAAAATAAAGCAATAATTCACAGGATTCATTGTTTCAAAGATTGTAGCAATATTTTTTGCAAATCTAAACTTTCCAGCACAAACTTTACTACAATATTTACATTTTCTTACTTGATTACACAATTTCACGGGCAAGAAGTTTTACTTTGTATAAAGCAGAGAAGACATCAATCCTACTTTTCAGTTTTAGTAAAAATCAGTAACAATATTAACATTCGTGTTTTATATTCCTGTTGTCTCTTTTATATATTAATAAATTGTAAGAAAAAAATACAGCTAGAGTAAGTTACTTGGGTATGTTTATTTTCTTGGTTTTGCAGTTTGGTGCAAAGGCAAGGGTAACATTTGCATTTTGCATTGCATAATGAGAACAGCACAAAGTGATCGCAGCTCATCTTAAAGACAGGGTGGCATGTTTTCAGTTTTAATGGGGACACTGAGCAAAGTTCCAATTCTTCCTGACATTTCTTATAGCCAAATAAATGTGGTCTAGGTTGGAGTGTCTATTATGAAAATAAAAGGAGAGCAAGTCAATTATATTTCAATGGCTGAATAGCCAGGGGTCCTCATTAAAATGATCAGGAAGATTGCAGCCTTGCTCCCCTCGGTGCAGCTACTGATTAAGTTGTCTGAGAATGACATGGCCTTTTGGGGAGCAAGCCAGAGTGTATGCTGAGCCAGAAATTGTTGGCCCTTCTGAAAGTGAAATGCTTGCTAACTTCAGGAAGAAAAATGCTTTCCCAGACAGGATGATGGCATTTAGAACTCTATGTGTGAAACAGTTGAGGTGATCGTGTAAAGAAAAGATTTCATTTGTGCTTAGCTGTAAGCAATACCTGTCGATACACAACGATAAGGGATGCTTCTCTAATATCTAACCCAGGCAGTGCAAACTAGTTCACCAGTATATTCACAATCAAGTGACATGAATGTGTTGAAGGGATATCTGGGTTACAGATTCACTATTGTTCTTTTCTTTTTAAATGTTTTAAAAGTCCAACACAGTGGTGTGTGTGGAAAGTTCAAGATACTCTAAAGAGAATCGTTATCAGTGTTCTTCTTTCCCACTCACAGGCAGGAAATTTGGCTTAGCTTTAATCAGAACAAGCCCAGAGCTTAGGAAAACTGCGGGTTTCTTGAGTTTCATGTTTTTAACAGGCGGAAATGACAGCTTTCACTATTCAGGATGCCAAAGGAACCCCAGGCCTCAAATAGGTATTGGTTTGTGTTAACACTTTAAGGTCTCAAGACTCTATTACATTTGAATTTCTAAAATTGTGTGTGTGCATGTGTGCGTGTGTAAATGAAATATTAAGGCATTTATAACTGAACTCAAATTCATATAAATAGTGATAGATTTCTTGGTTCTTCAGTAACAACGATGTGAACTGTGGCTAAGTTTTATGACATCACCTATCTTTTCACAGTCAATTGATTCTATTGTTTAACATTTGGAGAAAGAAAGATGTCAGCGTTATGAACATAAACCGCACTAGGACATGTTAAAATCTATTGACTTCAGTAGATGTGGTTCGAATAAGTGGAAAAATCTGTTTAACAGTTAGATCAGCTAAACTACTACCCCTAACACTGTGTCTGTGAGTGCATGCTTGTGCATGTGGGTACCTGAGATTATACCCTCTCTCTTGGTCTCTCTTAACTTGATTGTTCAAATGGTATAACCATCTGTTAATTTTGATGCAGAAAAAAAAAAAGAAAAAAAGAAAGAGAGATCTATAGCTAAATTTTGTTCTCAATTAGCATTTATTTCATCATTTATCATTACAATTATGTGAGATAAATATTTACTACTTGATATAATATTATGAATGTTGTTGATTATATTGAGGTTGGGAAGGAGTCACAGATTTCAAGTGAATTAAAGTTTTAGGATTGGTTTTCTTACTTCTAAGATAAAAGTGCAAGCTAGGATTCTCTAATGCTCCAGTGTTGTAATTTTGCTTCTGCATAACCACACTGCAAAGTTGACTGCACTATTTAGGGAGTTTCAAGATGGTGGCATATCTGTGCAAGAGAACTGGGATTATCGGGATGTTCTCTCTCTCTCTCTCTCTCTCTCTCTGCCTCTCCCTCTTCTTCTCCCTCTCCTCTCCCCCCTCCTGAAATGCAACTCAGTTTAAAGAAAAAACACAATGGTTTGTGTCTGGAGCAAAGGAAACTGTTATATGCTTCCCAAGTACACCAGAGAATTTAACAGTGTCTAAGCTTATAACAATAAGCAAATAAATATTAAAGAATGTCTGTCAGTTTTATATTTAAAGATAATTGAATATCAAAATAACATCCCATGTCTACATAGCTTCTGGTTTTTGGGAATACATGTTTCCTATATTTAAAAAATTTATATCTATTTAGAAAAGTTGTTACAGAGACACACTTCATAAAAGTTTTGGTTTAGGAAAAGTAAGGATGGATACGAGGCCAGTATTTTCCAAAGATACTCAAAATGTGTCTTTCTTTTGTTACTGCTTTTTTTTGAGACAGGTCTCCCTTTAGCCCAGCCTTGCCCTGAGTTCAGGGTAATCCTCCTGCTTTGGCCTCCAGAGTGCTAGGATTATGGGCATGAGACACCACACCTGCCTCTATAATGTCTTACACACATACTTGTGAGCTAAGAACCTCTGCTGGGGTGTTGCTGTCTCTCATGGCACATTTATGTGTTTTAAAGCCAAAATTTGATCAAAACATAAAATATATTACTTAGAAATGCACATATGTATGATGCAGCTGCTCTGAGTTGTCATAAAAGAAACAGTGAATCAAACGACTTCGAATATGGCATGCACCTTGAAGTGAGCAGAAGCAAGAGATATGGTTAAGGTCAGGCCATGAAAAAAGTGAGACTTTGCCTTGCAAACAGGTAGAAGAATCAGGAGTAGTAGACAGCTCCACTGAACAGCAGCAGCTGTTTCAACCTTGTGTTTTAACCTTGAATGGATTACGTTTAGAAAATATATGTCACACTAACAATTATTTCTGTCTCATTTACTGCTACTTTGAATCATTAAATCCCTTCCATACTGCTGTTAGGGTTTCTAAGGATTCAACACTGAACTCTGAAAGTCGAAAGGTTCAGAGACATTGCTTAATGCTATACTTTGTTTTCAAGAATAAAAATTATCTTGAGGAGATAATGATAGAATGACGTAGTCAGGTAATTCTCAGAAACAGGCAAGTTAAATGGGTTTCTGAATTGTAGACTTTCTGAAAATTTTAATTTTTACAAGGCTCATGTTTTCCAAATGTATTTTCTTCCTGCCCCTTTCCGTCTTTTTCCTTTCCCTCATTTCCTCCCCTTCACTCCTTCTCCTTCTCCACCTCTCTTCTCCTTATCTTCCACCTCCTCTTTTTATCCCTTATTCATTCCCTCCATTTCCTCCTTCAGAAATACAGTTTTTGGTATACAATCTGAAAAATGGCTAACAATTACTGTGATGTTTACTCCTCCCTTTAACTCATTAAATAGATTATAGATTATAGGGGACTGTTTTAATAAGCTGTAACATTTTATGTATTTGCACAGTATCCCTCATTCTTCCCAGCACGCCTCAGTAGAATCATTTGGACTGGCTTAAAAATCTTTTTATCGTGTCAAAACATTTATTCTTAAAATGATCATTTAGCCACTTCTAACTGTATAATTCAGTGGTTAGTCGCACTTGGCTGTTGTGAAGCACATCTTCAGGACATTTATATCTTGTGGGAATAATATACACCTCAGTTGGATTTCTTGAGTGACATTGGTAAAACTGGGGAAAAGAAATAGTCTTTAAAGTCAGAGTTTTAATTTCCTATTTTTCTTTCAGTATCTCATTTCTATTTTAAAGGTATCATCATATATCTTACAAGATGCTAAAAATTTAAAATTTGGGGATATTTTATAATATAGGAGGTTATTTGGCAAAGGTTCTTGCTGGGAAATTAATGTATTATAAAAGTAGCCATAGCTGCCTCCAGACAACCTAATGCAACAATGAGCTCTCCATCCTGGGTATCTTTAGAATAATTGGCCTTTTAGTTGATTTGACTAACTGACAGCTGAGCCACTAATAATTACCTATGGCATCCTTTACTTTTGATTTTGTATTAGAATAGTCTCCCAATGAATGAATATATAGCATATTAAATAAGCATATTTGACTGTATTTGAGGGCCTTGCTCTTCATTTAAATAATTCTCTATGAAAATATGTTCACACATCAATAACTGCAGAGGAGACTCTTTAATTAAAATAAAACAGCTTGGCAAAGAGACCTCTGCATGGCTAAACAATTGTGACTTAAAATAGTATATTAATTTTATCAATTTACCATGTTATCATTTTAATTTCATGACAAGCTTTCAGGTTTATTTAGGGACAGTCATGGTTCATAGTGTTATATTCTTAATAACACATGCTTTATGGTATTCTCCTATGGACAGTGAATTCTAAACATTGTGAATCTTTTTATTCATGTAATGTATTTTAGTAGGAACTCTTCCTCCATCAGTAGATCTGAACTGAGCCTTTGCTCAGTCAAAATGCATTGCAAGGTAATCTATGAACATACTATATTGGCTAACTAAGAAATGAGGTAAGTTTATTTTTTTAAGAAAGGAAAGAAAATATTGGAATATTACTATTTTATTGACTCCATTTTATTGTTTAGTTTCATTAAAATATTACATTTTGGTATTTAACTGTACTTTAACGTCATAAGTTTTTGTGGTTAGCATATGATGTTAAGGATAAAGGATATTTGAAAATAAGTGGTCAGTATAAGGGAATAAATTTTTATTTGATCGACATCTAGTTACTGACAGAGTAACTGTGACAGTAGACAGGGAAAAGCCCACAGGTGCATGGAAATGTAGACACTGTAGAGGAATCAAGTAACATAAAATGTTATTGGTGAGTTTAAAGTCACAGTCCAGATCCATGTAATGGCCACCATGTTTGTTTTGCTTGGTTACACTCACATAGGATATTGTTTTTAAGATTGTGTATAAATTATAACAAAGTACGTTAGTTTAAAAGGTTTGAAGGTTGTTGACTAGTTATTAAATAATTGTTTCAAATGTTTTAAATGAAATGCTGTTTTAAGACATTCTTTGGTAGGAGTGTAACTGAATCTCTAGATTCCCACAGTATGTCTTTATCTGTACATGCACATTGTGTGGTAATGTGCACCTTAATATTCTAGTGTGTTGCTGGGCTATATCTTACAGAAACAATTTTTGAACATTTTTATCAGTTTTTTCTCATTACAAATCTCCCTGTGCTAAAATGTAAATAGAGAAATTATGGCATTTGTTTTTTTGATTATTTACCTTTGGAAATGTAGGATGTGTAACAATATTCTCTAAGTATATTTGATGACCTTGAGGATGGAAAAAATTATAATCACCTAATCTGGTAGTTCTTAATCACTGGTGACTTTTGCTTTTTGTGGAGGTAAAATGTCTGGAAATCTTTTTAGTTGTCATGTCTGAGGAATTGCTACAGACATTGAATGGGTAGATGCCTTGGTGCTGCTAACGACTTAAAATCTGGAGGACAGGCTTCAGAACCATCATCCGGCTCTGAATATCAGTTTGGCTGAAATGAATACAAACCCCAACAATTTCTAGGTGCTGGTCTCTTAAGTAGCACGTCTTTACTGTGAAACTGTTTTTCATTGTTTAGAAAAACCAGTGTCCCTGCTATGGAACCTATGAACGAGTTATCCTATTCCCCATCTTAATACATAAAGAAGGAACTGCTATACATTTGCTTGAATGGATATTGAAGTAATAAAGACTTTAAAAAATTCTCTAGATAGCTACTGCTTTTCAATCTGGTAATGTTAGAAGTCTAAAAACGTATTATAAATTATGCAAATATTTCAAAACATTTCTTGAAGAGTCTTCAAAATTTATAGGAAATGTACAAGACCAATTACATTTAATTTTAATAGAGAAACTAGCATTGATTTTATATCTTGTTTGATATTTGTTTTTTGAAAATACATGGCTTTCTCCAGCTCAACTGTTCTTTGAGAGGTGTGTGATTTGTCACTACTAAGGGGGGAGGGAAAGAATATTTCAAACAGTTGTTGCAAATTATTTCATGCAATGAAGATTGTTATATTAAATAGCAACTTCATAGACAAGTCTGTTCAATGCCAACAGAATTGATTGTGCATGTTTTAAATATAATTGGCTTAAAAATTTCATTTAATTTTGTAGTTTTATGCTAGAATGGTTTCTATAAAATACATAAGGCTATTTATAATTATACTTCAATTCTTTTTTATACAAACAAATTTAAAGTGGTAAATTAAAAGCAAGTTACTAATAAAGCCACAAATTGTATGTGGAGCTTTACAATGCTACTAAGTAATATGCTTCAAATAGAAATTTAATTGTCAAGTGCCCCAAAATCTCATAATAAGTTCTAGAATTGTTGTCATGGAGACACACTTAGTTTTATATATATTTGAATTACACATATTCAGTCCTTAAATAATATATGAAAATCTATACTAAAAAAGTTATTATGGGATACTTGAGAAACCCAGATTAAAATAAGAGATATCAGTTTTAAAATTACTTTTACTTATGCCCTTACATTTTTTGGTAACTTGAACCTTATTTTTTAAATATAAAATTGCTCTTAAGATGTTATTTTCTGAAATTATCTGGATATTTGTCCATACACTGGTGAACTTTCTGTCTTATAAACCAGGGTGTGAGTTTTTGGATATAGGTAAGAATGAGAAGCATAATATTTTTACACATACTGCAGGTAATTGTTGATCAAATGTGACCTAAAACTACAATTTTCATGACTAGGTGTTGACCTTAAACAACAGCCCGTAGGTTTCCTGACAACTTCTTACAGGAAAATAAATTCTCTCACTGTTAATAGGGAATTAAATTATTTTAAAATAATACAGGACTAGAATCTGACTATAGTATAAGCAATGTGTTTTGAACCTAAATATGAATGTTGTTACCTTTTTCATGATTTTATACCTAAAACTTAACATAGTAAAATGATTTTAAGCTTTGTTAGTGTATAATAATTTATATTTAAAATAATGTAAATATGTAGCTTGTAGACAGTAACACATCCATGCATTAAGAGTCTTTAATCCCAGCACTCGGGAGGCAGAGGCAGGCGGATTTCTGAGTTCAAAGCCAGCCTGGTCTACAGAGTGAGTTCCAGAACAGCCAGGGCTATACAGAGAAACCCTGTCTCAAAAAACAAAAACAACAACAAAAAAAAGAGTCTTTAACAAAGAAACAGACATAAAAGAGATGGAAAGTCAGCATTTATTTTTGCTTACATTAACATAAATGAAAAACACTTCATGAAATTAAAATAAAAATGCATAATTTTATTTCAAATAAAATTAACAGTGATACTTAGTCTTTGCTTTGAAATAAAAGCAGTTGAAGTAAAATAAAATACTCTAAACATTTCAGAAGATAACATCTTAAAAGCAATTTTATATTTAAAAAGTAAAGTTCAAGTTACGAATAAATGTAAAGCCGTAAATAAAAATAATTTTAACTGCTGTTATGAGATATTATAATAAAAATCCATGAAGGTTGTCTTTGAGATAAAAATATTATTGAATGGTTAAGTACAACAACGAAAAGTCAAACTGAGAATTTGTTCTTTTTTTTTTTTTTTTTTAGTTTTTCTTCTTAAAATCTCATGTAATTTTAACTCTTCTGCGTGGTAAGTTAGAATTAATTTGGTAGTTTTGACTGATGCAGAAAAAGGTTCTGGGAAAACAAAGTTGAAAGAGAAGTCTGATAGAAAACAGGGCAATTATGAGCTGAGATGTTAAAACTCCAAGATCATTATTCACATGGGGATAAATCTCCAGGGAGGCTGCCAATATCCAGACCCAGCTGGAGGCTAAATTAAATCTCTGGATGGTCAGCCAAATGATTGTCTTTTGGACCAATAATCTACCTGAGTGGAGTGCTTTATACTCTTTCTGGCTATAGATAAATAAAACAAAATGCAAAACTCACCCTAATTGTGCTCAGGCTATTGAAATCCAGGCTAATCAGACTTTGATATACTCTCTTCTAGTGTGGACACCTTCAGAATTTTTGGCTGTCCATTAAGACTTAATATCTTTTGTGAAGCCTTTAATTTGGAAAATGAGAAGTACTTGCAGAATTCTAAATTGCATCATGGAACTACGCTGATGCTCATGATGTAAAGCAGTCCTGGAAGTAGCCATTAAATTGGAATGTGAAAATCTGACTTTATATGGGTCCCGGCTCTCCTGTACATCGCAGCATTACTGCAGTAATGGTCACGTTCTAGCACAACCGCAGGAGCCTTCCCTTGCTTCGTTCATCAGGGAGGAACTTTTGTGACTCACCCGTGAGTCGTCTAAATCACCATCTGCAGACAACTACTGATAAACAAGCACTCCCCTTTTCTATTTTTAATTATATTTTTATTATTTAAAACAAACTTTAAATTTAAATATATTTTGATCATATTTTCTCTCCCTTAAGATTTTCTAGATCCTTTCCGCCTCTCTGCGCACCTAATCTTAAATTCTAAAACAATGAACAAAACTTCAATATAACAACAACCCCTCAAAACAAGAAAACAAAATACTCCCCCGAAAAAAAAACCCAACAACCACAAAACTGTAACCAACTAAAAGGACACACACACACACACACACACACACACACACACACACACACGCACACGCACACGCACACGCACACACACAAACACACACCTGTGGAGTTCATTAAATGTTGGTCAACTAGTCTTGAACATTAGGCTTTCTCTGGAGTGGTTGATGTACTTAGTGTCACTCTATTTGAGAAAACTAATTTTCACTCTCCCAGCAGGTATTAATACAGTGACCATTCAGGTGTTAACCTTTACCCTAGAGACTATTTTTTTCATTCATTCATTCATTCATTCATTCATTCATTCATTCATTCATTCTTTCTAAAAAATAAAGAATATAAAAATATAAAAGGAGAAACTGTCACATTGAAGTTGGACATGAAAACTACCAGAAGGAAATGAACCCAAGAGACACACTTGTTTGCACTCTTAGGAATCCTGTAGAAACCCTAAACTATGCAGGCTCTGTGCATGCTGCTCCAGTCTTTGTGAGTTCGTACGAAATTTCTGCATGTTGATTTAGAGGGCCTTGTTGCCTTGGTGTCCTTTCTCCTCGCTGGGCGTTCCCTTCTGGAACACTATCTTCTGCAGCTTTCCTTGAACTTTAAGTGGAGGGATTTGATAGAGACAACCCCTTTGTGGCTGAGTGTCCCAAGGTTCCTCACACTCTGCATAATGTGGGTCCTTATATTTGTTCCCATCTGCTGCAGGAAGAAGCTTCTATGATGATGGCTGAACAAGGTGCTGATCGATGAGTATAACAGAATATCATTAAATCATTTTATTAGTATGCCTTTTCCTATTTCTTTCCTCTTTTCTTCCTTCCCTCCTTCCCTCCCTCTCCCTCCCTCCCTACTTCTTTCCTTCCTTTCCCTTTTTCTTCTTTTTTTGATCAGTATTATTTGGGTTTAATCTAGATCACTAGGCTGTTTAGTGTCAGGTTCTTGGTCACCCAAGCAGTGTCAGGTATGGGTTTCATCTTGTGGAGTAGGACTTAAATCAAGTTTTTGGTTGGTTATTCCCACAAGCTTTATGCCTAGCATATCTTGCAGACAGCACACCATTGTGGGTAAAGATTTGTGGCCGGCTTGGTGTTTACATTTCTCTTTTGAGAGCAAGAAGAGTACTGTATTACAGATGTTGGAAAGTAGGGGTGAAGGTTTATATGGGCACTGACTTGACATATTCATCTTCAATGAGTTGTGTGGGTATTGTTTTCACCATTGGGACCTTGCTGTCAGTTTGAAAAGAACAACCTATAGTTTTGGTAACAGCCTGGGTTGTTTGGGGATTCCTGTGGGATTCCTAAATCTGGAACTCAATTAGATGTAATCCAAATCCAATATCGGAAGCTTCATTTGGTGACAAGAGATGTCAAGTTGGAACTCTGTCTCCCTCATTATTTGGAGATTGTACAAAGGTGGCATTATATACACATATAATTTCGGACGTTTCTATTGTATGAAGTTTCCTTACTATCCCTCAAATACTCCTGAATTTTAGCTGTCTCTCCCTGTAACCCTCTTTAATCCCCCTACTTGATCACCCCATTCCACCCTCCATCTGTTCATAACTATCTACTTCCCTTTCGAGGTGAGATCTATTTTTTATTAATCATTTTATTTGTTTACATTTCAAATGTTATCCCCCTTCCCAGTCTCCTTTCCACAAAATCCCACCCCATCACTCTTCTCTTTGCCTCTAAGAGAGTGCTCCCCAACCAACCCACCCACGCCTGCCTCTCACCCCTCTAGCATTCCCCTTTTCTGGGGCATCAAGCCTCCAGAGGACCAAGGGCCTCCTTCCCACTGATGCCGGATGAGGCAATGCTCTGCTACATATGTAGCAGGAACCATGGACCCACCCATGTATACTCTTTGGTTTGTGGTTTAGACCCTGAGAGCTCTGAGGGGTCTGGTTAGTTGATATTGTTGCTCTTCCTATGGGATTGCAATCTCTTCAACTCCTCAAGCCCTTCCCCTAACTCTTCCATTGGGGTCTTTGAGCTCAGTCCAATGGTTGGCTGTGAGTATCTGCATCTGTCTTAGGTGCTGGCAGAGCCTCTCAGAGGACAGCCATACCAGGCTCCTGTCAGCAAGCAAATTTTGACATCAGCAATAGTGTCAGGGTTTGGTGTCTGCTGATGGAATGGATCACACAGTGGGGCAGTCTCTGGGTGGCGTTTCCTTCAGCTTCTCCTCCATTTTTGTTCCTGTATTTCCCTTAGACAGGAACAATTCTGGGTTAAAAATTTTTAGATGGGTGGATGCCCCCATCTATCTACAGGGGGCCATGTTAATCTACTAGGGGTGGTCTCTTCAGGTCCTATCTACCTGCTGTTGGATATTTCAGGAAATGTCATCCCCATTGGGTCCTGTGGCTCTCTTGCATCCCTGGCATCTGGAACTTTCTAGTGATTCCCAAACTTCCCCACCACCCACTGCTACTTATTTCTATTCATTCTCCTGGCCCTCTGAACTTCCCTTCTGTGTCTTTCCATACCTGGTCCTATCTCCCCTTTTTTCCTCCCCCTTCCCCTATCCCACCCAGATGCCTCCCTTTGCCTCCTGTGATTATTTTGTTCCCCCTTCTAAGTAGGATTAAAGAATCCACACTTGTTAAGCTTCATACGGTATGTGAGTTCTATCATGGGTATTCTGAGCTTTTGGTCTAATATCCACTTATCAGTGAGCATATATCATGTATGTCCTTTCAGATCTGGGGTACCTCACTGAGGATATTTTCTAGTTCCATTCATTTGCCTGCAAATTTCATGAAGTCATTGTTCTTAATAGCTGAATAGTATTCCATTGTGAAAATGTACCACATGTTCTGTATCCATTATTGTGTTGAGGGATATCTTGGTTGTTTCCAGCTTCTTCTGGCTATTATAAATAAGGTTGCTATGAACATAGTGGACACGGATCTTTGTTATGTGTTGGAGCATCTTTGGGTATATTCCAAGGAGTGGTATAGCAGGGTCCTCAGGTAGAAATATTTTCCAGTTATCTGTGGAACTGATAGATTGATTTCCAAAGCTGTTTTACCAACTTGCAATCCCACTAGCAATGGAGGAGTGTTCCTCTTTCTCCACATCCTTGCCAACATGTGCTGTCACCTGAGTTTTTGATCTTAGCGATTCTGACTGGTGTGAGATGGAACTCAGAGTCATTTCCCTGAAGTCTAGGGATGTTGAACATTTCTTTAAGTGCTTCTCAGCCATGCAAGATTCCTCAGTTGAGAATTTCCTGTTTAGCTCTGTACCCCATTTTTAATAGGGTTATTTGGTTCACTGGAGTCTACCATCTCGAGTTCTTTGCATATTTTGAATATTAGCACTCAGATGTAAGGTTCGTAAATACCTTTTCCCAATCTGTTGGTTGCCATTTTGTCCTATTGACAGTGTCCTTTGCCTTATAGAAGCTTTGCAATTTTATGAGGTCCCATTTTTTGATTGTTGATCTGATAAGCCATTGGTGTTCTGTTCAGGAAAATTTCCCCTGTGCCCATGTGTTTGAGGCTCTTCTCCACCTTCTCTTCTATTAGATTCAGTGTATCTGGTTTAATGTGGCATTCCTTAATCCCCCTGGACTTGAGCTTTGTACAAGAAGATAAGAATAGATCAATTTGCATTCTTCTACATGTTGACCACCAACTGAACCATCACCATTTGTTGAAAATGCTGTCTTTTTTCCATGGATGGTTTTGGTTTCTTTGTCAAAGTTCATAGGTATGTGGGTTTATTTCTGGGTCTTCAATTCTATTCCATTGATCTACCTGCCTGTCTTTGTACCAATATCATGCGGTTTTTATCACTATTGATCTGTAGTACAGTTTGAGGTCAGGGATGGTGATTCCCCCAGAGGTTCTTTTATTTTTGAGAATTGTTTTCGATATCCTGGATTTTTGTTATTTCAGATGAAATTGAGATTTGCTATTTCTATCTCTGAAAAATTGAGTTGGAATTTTGATGTGGATTGCATTAAATCTGTAGATTGCTTTTTGTAAGATGGCCATTTTTACTATATTACTTCTACTGATCCATGAGTATGGGAGGTCTTCCATGATTCCTTTCTTCAGAGACTTGAAGTTCTTTTCATACAGATCTTTCACTTGCTTGGTTAGAGTTACACCAAGATATTTTACATTATTTGTGACTATTGTGAAGGGTGTAGTTTTCTCAGCATATTTTATTCTTTGTGTAGAGAAAAGCTACTGATTTATTTGAGTTAATTTTATATCCAGCCACTTTGCTGAAGTTCTCTGGTAGAATTTTTGGGTTCGCTAGTGTATACTATCATATCATCAGCAAATAGTGATACCTTGACTTCATCCTTTATGGTTTGTACTAATTTGACTTCCTTTTTGTCTAATTGCTTTAGCTAGAACTTTGAGTACTATATTGAACAAACAGGGAGAAAGTGTGCAGCCTTGTATTGTCCCTGATTTTAGTGGGATTGCTTCAAGTATCTCTCCATTTAATTTAATATTGGCTTTTGGTTTGCTGTATATTGTTTTTATCATGTTTAGGTATGTGCATTGAATTCCTGATCTTTCCAAGACTTTTATCAGGAAAGGGTGTTGAATTTTGTCAAATGCTTTTTCAGAATCTAATGAGATGATCATGTGATTTTTTCTTTGAGTTTGTTTATATAGTGGACTACATTGATGGATTTCTATATATTGAACAAGTCTACTTGTTCATGGTGAATGATAATTTTGATGTGTTCTTGGATTCAGTTTGCAAGAATTTTATTAGTTTTGCATTGGTATTTATAAGTGAAATTGGTCTGAAGTTCTCTTCCTTTGTTGGGTCTCTGTGTGGCTTAGGTAGAAGCATAATTGTGGCTCCATAGAATGAATTTGGTAGTATTCCTTCTGTTTCAATTTTGTGGAATAGTTTGAAGAGTATTAGTTTTAGGTCTTCTTTGAAGGTCTGATAGAATTCTGCACTAAAGCCATCTGGTCCTGTTTTTTTTTGGGGGGGGGAGGTTGGGAGACTTTAATGAATGCTTTTATTTCCTTAGGGGTTTTGGGAATGTTTAGATAGGTTATCTGGTCCTGATTTTGGTGCCTGGTATCTGTCTAGAAAATCATCCATTTCATCTAGATTTTTCCAGTTTTATTGAGTATAGGCTTTTGTAGTAGGATCTAATGATATTTTTTAATTTCCTTAGTTTCTGTTGTTATCTCTCCCATTTAATTTCTGATTTTGTTAATTTGGAAACTGTCTTTGTGGCCTTTGGTTAGTTTGGCTAAGGGTTTATCTATCTTGTTGATTTTCTCAAAGAACCAGCTCTTAGTTTTGTTGATTCTTTGTATAGTTCTCTTTGTTTGTAATTGGTTGATTTCTGCTTGAGTTTGATTATTTTCTGCTGTCTACACCTTTTGGGTGTTTACTTCTATTGCTTCTTTATGTTATAGAGCTTTCAGATGTGCTGTTAAGTTGCTAATATGGGATCCTTCAAGTTCTTTATGAAGGTACTTAGTGCTATGAATATTCTTCTTAGCACTGCTTTCATTGTGCCCCATAGTTTGGGTATGCTATGTCTTCATTTTCATTAGATTCTAGAAAATCTCTAGTTACTTTCTTTATTTCTTCTCTGACCAAGTTATTATTGAGTAGGAGAGTTATTTATTTTCTATGAGTATATCAGCTTTCTGTCATTTTTGTTGTTATTGAAGAGCAGCTTTAGTCCATGGTGATCTCCTAGGATGCATGAAATTATTTCCATCTTCTTGTATCTGTTGAGGCTTGTTTTGTGACCAACTATATGTTCAGATTTGGAGAAGGAACCATGAACTGCTGAGAAGAAGGTATATTCTTTTGTTTTAGGGTGAAATGTTCTGTAGATATCTGTTAAATCTATTTGGTTCATTACTTCCATTGGTTTCTCTGTTTAGTTTCTGTTTTCATAATCTGTGGATTGGTAAGAATGGGGTGTTGAAGTCTCACACTATTATTGTTTGAGGATCAATGTGTGTTTTAAGTCATCACCTGTTTTCTTGTTCTTAGTCATTTTGACAGGTATAAGATGAAATCTCAAAGCAGTTTTAACTTGTATTTCCTTAATGGCTCAAGATATTGAGCATTTTTTTTTTTTTTTTTTAGCCATTTGAGTTTCCTTTATTGAGAAGTCCCTGTTTAGATCTTTATTGCATTATTAATATTTTTAAAGTAGTTTATATAATTTATTTTATGTGAATTGATGTGAGGGTGTCGTATTCCCTGGAATTGGAGTTGTAGAAAGTTGTGAGCTGCCAAGTGAGTACTGTGAATTGGCCCTGGGTTCTCTGAAAGAACAACCAGTGCTCCTAACCACTGAGAATTCTCTTCAGCCCCACTGTACTGCATTTTTATTTAAGTTATTTGGTTTTTTTTCAATATCTAGCTTCTTGATATATTGGATTATTTGCCCTCTATTAGATATGTAGTTGGTAAAAATATTTTACTATTCTGTAGGCTGCCACTTCATCCAAATGGTGGTATTCTTAGGCAGTAAAAAAGGCTCTCAGTTTCAATAGGTCCCATTTATTGAACATTGATTTTAGTGCCTGTGTTAACAGTGTTCTATTCAGAAAGTTGTTTTCTTATGCCAGTAAGTTCAAAGCTACTTCCTACTTTCTCTTTTATTAGGTTGAGTATATCCAGTTTTATGTTGAAGTCTGATCCATTTGGACTTGGGTTATGTGCAAGGTGATTGGTATGGATCTTTTCGAATTCTTGTACATGTAGTCATTCAGTTTGACAAATACCATTTATTTGAGATGCTCCCTTTTATCTCTAATCTATGACTTTTATTATGAAGAGGTATTAGATATTTTTCAGGGGGCTTTTCTGCATTTAATGAGATGATCTTGTGCTTTTTCTTTCAGTTTATTTATATGGTGGATCACATTTACTGATTTTTATATATTGATCTATTCTTGTTTCTCTGGGCTGAAATCTACTTGATCATGGTAGATGAGCTTCTTGATGTGTTCTTACATTTGGTTTGCAAGTATTTTAGCATCTATCTTCATAAAGGAAATTGGTCTGTAGTTCTCTTTTTCCATTGGGTTATGTGGTTTGGTTATCGTTGTAACTGTGGTCTCATAAAATCAACTGGGCAATTCTCCTTTTGCTTCAATTTTATGGAATATTTGCATTAACTCTTCTTTGAAAGTCTGTTAGAATTATGTGTTAGCTGTGGCCTTTTTTTTTTTTTGGTTTAGGAATTTTTTTATTTTTATTTTTATTTTTTGATACTTTATTTACATTTCCATTGTTTCCCCCTTTCTAGGTCTCCTCTTTGGAAACCCCCATCCCCTCCCCTTCTCCTGCCTCTATGAGGGTATTCCACCTCCCACCCACCTGTCCACCCACTCCCATATTCCCACCTTGACATTCCCCTTTACTGGGGCCTCTAACACCCTCAGGTCCAAGGGCTTCTCCTCCCCCTGATGGCCAACAAGGCCCTCCTCTGTCACATATGTGGTCCGAACCATGGGTCCCTCGATGTGTATTCTTTGGTTGATGGTCCAGCCTCCAGGAGGACCGGGGGGATCAGGCCAGTTGACACTGTTGCTCCCTCCATGGGGCTGCAGACTCCCTCAACTCCTTCAGTCC
>JAPYYD010000141.1:0-18918 GCA_028551405.1 Uromys caudimaculatus | reverse complement strand
TCAATCCTATTGAAGAAGGTGTAGTGCATGGCTCGGACCACATATGTGGCAGAGGAGGGACTTGTTGGCCATCAGGTGAGGGAGAGGTCCTTGGGCCTGAGGGTGTTAGAGGCCCCAGTAAAGGGGAATGTCAAGGTGGGAATAGGGAGTGGGTAGGTGGGTGGGTGGGAGGGGGAATACCCTCACAGAGGTGGGGGGAGGGGGGAGGAGACAGGGGGCTTCCAAAGAGGAAATTTAAGTTATCATTTTTAAAAAAGATTTATTTATGTATGTGAGTACACTGTAGCTGTTTTCAGACACACCAGATGAGGGCAGCAGATTCCATTACAGATGGTTGTGAGCCACCCTGTGGTTGCTGGGAATTGAACTCAGGACCTCTGGAAAAGCAGTTAGTGCTCTTAACTGCTGAGCCATCTTTCTAGCCCCTTAAATTATCTTGTTGAATTCTATAATGCTCTGTGTTATATGAAAATTTGCTTTGGTATTAATTATTACTAATCTTGATAAAATACACCAATATTTTTAAAAGAAAACAATTTTGTTTCTGGTTTGTGAATAAATGTAAGCATTTCTTCCATGAGATTTGACATTATTTTTCATAAAATGACATCTAAAAATTACTTTAAAAAACTAGGGTTACATTCAACAACTAAATTAATAGTAAACTAAAAGTGCCCATAATAAATGGCATTAAGGATCACTGGTACTACTTGACATCCTCATATTTCTGAAGGCTTCCAAAACAGGCCATTTATCTTACCTTCCTGGTTATTTTGATAACTGCAAAGAGATGATAAATATTTTCTCATTATAAAGCTAGATTATGCATATTTATAATTATTTCTCAGTATGTATTCAATTGCACAATTTGATTTAATCTACCAAGTGAAGAGGAGTGATAATTTCTGAATTTCAAATAATTAAAAAATATATTTTTTGTTCAAACTCTTTATTTATATTTTAGCTGAAGTTTCTTATTCATATGTATATAATTGTGTATGTGTGTGTGTGTGTACAAGATTTTATATTTATATAAATATATTACTCCCTAAAGAGAGACAATTTACTTTATCAAGGCAATAATTATTACTTAAATATGAATATATTTCATAGTTATTATATATATATATATATATATATATATATATATATATATACATAGACACACAATATATATATGTGAGATCACAAATAAACACTTCATATACTGAACTAAAATGGCTTGCTATTTATTAATATTGTTCTTATTCCATCTGGTTAGTCCTGTTGATTCGAACAAAATGGCATGAATGAGATCCTAGCTGAGATTATTTATTCAAGTGAAAACAGAATTAGAAAGGGCGGTGACACATACATCATTGCCACTGTAAGAAACCGCTTTGGAAATTTAGTCTCAGTCGAGTGTATTAAAGTCTATGAATGACTGGGCAGGCAAAATTATAGTCCCCTAGGATAATTACAGTTCACAGTCATGTCTAATGGGATCTGCATAAATCAGGGTATTGTTTGCCTCAAAAGTGTATTTATACTTGTCAAATGATTGTAATTGGACATTTACAAAGGACCATTTCAATTTATAAACATGACTTTCTAAATGAATATTTATAAAGCACTTGTTAAAGAAAATAAATTTACTCAGGTAATTTTGAACTGTGTTTTACAACATGTAATATAAAACCATCTCTTACTAAGAAAAGCCTCTCCTAAATGTCTGTTGGTGATAAAGCTTAAAATTAAATAGAGATAGATAGGATGCTTTCAGCTGTTCCAGGCAAAACTATTTCATAGTATCTAACTATGGTAAGAAAGAAAACACCAGCTTGAGTTCTTAGCTGTTGCTCTCGGTTTGGTGGACTGAATGAACTTCAAACCATACCTCTTCTCATGGGATGCACACCTGAGAACTGTACAACTTATATAGTTGCTCAGATTATTCAATTTATACTGTAGATACTGTATTTCCAAAACAGAAAAAAATATTAAGTTAACATAAACAAAATCAAGAATTTTTAACTTAAACAAAGCACATGGATTCTACTTGTCTCACCTGGAAAATCACATTTTCAACTATTTTAACACCTCCACAACTCACTCTGTACCATGGCTTCATTGGTAAGCTAGCATTCGACTTTAATACACATTAATAGTTAGGGTGTATAAATAGCCTATATAAAGATGTAATCCCTCAACATTTGACAAGGCATAGTCATTAGGAACAAAGCTTTATCTGGTAATGTTTTTACATATTGAAAACATTTCTGAAAACTAAAAATTGCTAAGACAGGATCCATTAACACTCTTGTGAGTTTTTCTCTTCCACTGAGTTGGGCTAAACCATCCCAGAAAAAGTCTTCCATAGGAACTTGCACATGACAAATACTCTTTTGTGACATGTTTCTGACTCATGCGACCTATTCCAGTTATCCAAGTCAATTCCATTAAATTACTCAGGACTCTGCAAATTCTTTTAGTTGGTTGAGATGTAATATAATCCCAGCAAGTGATGGGATCAAAACAATACACACCACTTTAGTTTCTATGTTGCTACACTTTACTGTAATGACAAAATGCATTCTTCCACCCAGCACTAAAATGACAGAGTTGTGTGTACCTTTGGTGTTTTGAAATTCTCATGTTTTTCCAAGTAAAATACTGTTTAACCTCCTTAGTGAGGACAGTGTTGAGCTTTTTTCTGAAGAATGGAATGCACCCCACCTCATCAGCACCTTTGGAGTTTATTAGCAGTTCCTGGCTGCTCACTGATGGAAGCAGGTGCTCTCACAGATAGAATTAACATCTACTTTCTCCTTACTCTCTCTCTTCCATTGTCTTTGATTGCCTAATTTATTCTAATCAAGATTCATGCAAACCAACATGTTGTATGTAAATCTTTCTCTCTCACTGCCTACATCAGAAACTTTCCTATAAAATCTTCTATCTTCTTGACTATTCTTTAGAGTATTATTAAAAATTTTCCAACATAATGAAGTGTCTGTTTTTAATACCTATCATATCCCTGAATCATCAGTATAAGGAATATTTGAATATTCTTTTGTAAAGCCTCAATGTCTAACAACAATATTCTACTTTTTATAGACCTCACATAGTTCAAACATCACCCAATCAACACAATTTATTTAAATATATAGATGGTGTAAGAGGGGTGCCTCACTGACATAATGAATTTAGATAAGAGGGTATTAGGTCAGGCCATCTTTCTCAGAGAACCTTCTAGAGCCTTCTTTTATTTCAGGTGGAAGTTACCTATACATATTCCAAGGTTTCTTCAGAATTGTGATGGATTAGAGCCCCAGTAGTTTATTATTTATATTTGTATTTATGCTTACTTATGCATACATATACATATTGATGTGTATTTCTATATTTGCATTATTTTCAGTATCCTTATATTGCTAGGGCAGTGAGGCAGGAGTAGGTGGGTGGGTGTGTTGGTGGGGTATCACCCTCAGAGGCACGGGGAGGTGGGATGGAGATAAGGGGTTTGCAGAGGGGAAACTGGGAAGGGGAATAACATTTGAAATGTAAATAAATAAAATAACCAATAAAAAAGATAACAAAATAATTAAAAAGTAAATAAAAAATCCTTTATGTTTTCCATCTGAAAAGTTAAAAGTTAAAATCTCTAATTCATTCATGTATTATTATTTAGCTTTTGACATATTTTATTTGGTTATATATTTAATGTCTCTTATTATGAACATCTTAACATAGATGGTTTTCTTTCTATCTGTAGCATCTCATTGAACTGATATGTTTGACAACTTAAGAAGCATAAAATATCATCAGAAAGTTTAATTTACAAGTGCCTATATTTAAATACAATTGACTCCTCCCAGTCTGCTTGGTTACATAAGTTATTAAAAGCAGTCTCTTGTCATATGTGAAATTTCTGTTGATGAAATGTAGCCATAAGAAACTCAATATTCAAAGTGTTATCTTCAAAACTAAAAATTAACAGTTCCCTTTTCTTTTAAAAATGTTTTTATTAGTGTGTGAGATTTCTATACACTGCATTTTGCTCACATTTTCTTCCTTTCTCACAGAACAACTTCATGTTTTGTTTTTTTTTAAACCTTTCAAATCCAAATTTTGCTGCCCCTATATTCTTGGGTGTGTGGACACCCACTAGCACATGTTAGACTATATCAGGGGCTACACTTTTAAAGAAAACTAAATTTTCTTCTTCCATCAGCTATTGTTTGCTAATACTTCCTCATGAAATGGTAGGACTTCGTGGTTACATGGATGCTACATAATGGGATTCTTATCTGGCATCAGTTTCCTTATTCTTATTTCCTTCTTCAACTGCTGTGAATTCATATGTGCAGCTGCCCTGAACTGCCTGTTAATAGTTTTCCCTTCTGTAGTCATCTGAGTCTCATAGACTTTCAGTCCTTTCTTTTGTTTTTAACCTTGTGCTTTGGGAGGACCTTTGGAGGTGTGTGTGTGTGTGTGTGTGTGTGTGTGTGTGTGTGTGTGTGTGTGTGCGTGTGCATGTGTCTGTGTCCATGTGTTATAGATGTCCAGTTTAGGACTAAGTATTTTGCAGTATCTTGTTCTCTGTTTCTGGACCAGTCTCTGTGTTAATTACTAGTGAATGAAAACAGAAGCCATTAAGATGGGAGTAGAGCACTAATCTAATCTATGGGCATAAATCTAAGCCATGAGAAGACAGTTTAATATGATGTTCATTTAGTAGAAAATTAATAATAGAAGGTTCTTACCTAGGGATTATGACATTTATAGCCACAAATCCTTGGCCCCAGAAACAGAGTTACATATGGCTTTCATATTGTGGATCAGGCTGCAAATCCAGTTCAAAAGTACATGGTTCCTCTTGTGTTTCTGATGCCACTCTTGTATCAGAGGATAGCCTGAGAGGCTGGTGAATACAGGAGCTTGCAAGATTCATAGCTGAGAAGCACCGATAATTACTCGGCTCTGGCAGCATGCTTGGTATCTTTCAACACTATGCAAGCTAAGTGGTAGGGATGAAGCTTACAGGTCAGTATCTGACTGGGTTCTTCATCTTCTATGATTTCAGCATCTGGACAACTGTGACTGAAACTTCATCAGATAAAACAATATCACTTTGTTGAGATTCTCTTTAGCCACAGGGACTCCATCTTGTATAGAATCTCCATTTTGTACTAAGCTAAATTGTAAGAAACAAATGAATTCCCTGAAATGTTTTCTGGCCCTAGGTGCCCCTATGAACTTAGACTAGAATGTCCCACACCACACCTTTTTAGTTCGCACCCAGTTAGAGCTGAAACCCATAGCTCCTATGACTGGCTATCCTTTTTTTAGGCCAGGTTATCAGGAAAGCCATCTGAGGTATTGGACAAAGAGCAACCTGTTTAGGATGCAAGGTGTGAAAAATGATTTGAAACATACAGCATACATGTGCTTTATGGGCTGCCCGAACTCTTGGCCTTACCCCTCCTAGTTTGTGATTTATTTTTTATTTATTTTACTATTATTATTATTGTTGTTATTATTATTATTTTGCTTTAAAAGGTTGCTCTATCTTGTTCTTGGCTTACAAGGTTTGAATCTCAAAACCAGTAGTCTCTCTGCTCCATCAGCTTTTTGAAAAAGAAACTTTTGTTGGATCGAACTTGTTTTTCATGATGGCTTCTTCTCAAATTCTCAGACCCTAACAACTTATTTTTTTTCTACAATTTAAGAAATCTAATAAAAAACTAGTTTGAAATAACTGCTTGGTAATTTATAAATAGTGAATAATTCTCAAAACTGTATTAAAATATATTATCAATCTAGAGGAATTTCTGAAAGAATGAAAATATTCATCTGCATGAAAAACTTTTAACTGTAAGTTATAGACTATCTTCTCTATAAAATCTGTTTATTTTATCTATAAAATGTAAAATATAACATTTAGCTACATGACAGCTATGCTAAACATATAGTATGTATTTATTTATTGTGTGTATGTGTATGCCTGTTTCTGACATATGCATAGGTGAGCAATGTATGTGTTGGGGCAAATTTCTACAAGTTTTTAGAAAATAGACTATTTGTATGCCTTCAGAGTGATGAAAAAATGAGTTCATGTATATTTGCATACTTAGTTTCTGAAGTCTTGTGAGATTTGACAGTTATTAAACAAGATATCAAGAGACATTTTGCAATTACATTTAGCTTGATTTTGTGTTCAGAGAATCTTTTTGTTTCCTCTGAAAAGGTTGTCTTTGTATTACTGAAATGTTGTTTTCTGTACCAGCAGAGAGATGAGTACTGTCTGGACTTTGATATTGTTATTCACATTGCTCAGTATCTGTTCTCCATCACCTTCTGACTGGTTTTGTAAAGATCTGAAGAACAGGACAGGAGAGAAGAGGCAGGATCTCCTGGCAGATATCAGAACTCTGGGAAAAATCAGGCCCACATGAATTTGCCAGATAGTCATGCAGGAATTTAGATGTATCAGGACATAGTGACAGGTAGGGGGCCACCTGGCAAATGTGAACTACTATAGACATGGTTAATTAAGTTATACAATCTAGTTGGGAAAGACCCTAAGCTAAAGTCTGAGCTATATTAAATAATAATTGTCTCTATGTCATGATTGGGAGTGGGTAGGTTGACAGAGCCTGATGATAATTTGGTACATGATGTTTCATTTAGAAGGTAACTATATTATAGATATGATAGACATTTGGAGGCAAATTCCAAAAGACCATTACATAAATTAAAAAAAAAATGATTATTTTAGTGCAACTTTATTTTTACACGATTAGACCAAATAAATGTCTAATTAATATTGTGATGAATTTCAATTAAGTTTTCCTATCTTAAAGGTATTAGCCTAAATGTAGACGGAAATAACCTCTTTATTGTAAATGTTTGGTTCTTCAGGAACATTACATAGAGAGCTTGTTAGTGACACATGGTGCATCTTTTGCAGCGGACTGAAGAGTGTGTGGATTTAATCATATAAGCATTCAAGTGTGTTGTAAACTGTGATGAGAAGGATCAATTCAGATGACTGTAAAAGTAATTGTTTTATGGTAATCTGAATTAATAATCGCAAACCACATTAATTTCCATTGTTCTCTTACAATTTAAGAAAATACTGTGATGTATTTACTACGTATTTTAATTGCAGGTTTTAGTAACTTGGCTTCTGTGATTGAAGACCAGCAATATGCATCCCCAAGCTCTCTGTAAATCGCCTCTCCTGTGCTGCCAAGTCCAACCGCTCTAATTAGAGGGGGCTTCCTTTCATGTCCTACTTTCTACCTCTAGAATGGGGCTCTTTCTGCTATGTACTTTTTTCCTCCTGTTTAATCTGTAGCCACTTGCATTTCAATTTTGCTGTATATACCCTTCAAAATCATGTCTCTCCAAGGGACCTTTCTTCCTCTGCCACTCTCTTATTAGACCCTCAACACTTTTTGTCACTCCTTTTCTCAAAATCTCTTAAGTTTTTCTTTCAATCTTAACTTGAAAGATATGCATACATATGTTCTCACATCTGTGATTTTATGCCTGTGTGCATGCATAATCTTTTACCAGTGATTCAATGGCAATGTACACACACACACACACACACACACACGTGCATACACATGCATTCATAGGTTGACACACACACGAGAGAAAGAGAGAGAGAGAGAGAGAGAGAGAGAGAGAGAGAGAGAGAGAGAGTCAGACTGAAATAAAAGAGAAAGACCAAAATGTGAAGAGAGAGAATGGAAAGAAACACACAGAGATAGATAAAAAGATGAAGAGAGAGAAGAAAGAAAAGAGAGAAACTGAAATAGAGAGAGCCTGATAAACAAGACAGAAAAAGGGACAGTGAGACAAAGAGGGGAAAGAGAAAGGCAGAGACACAGAGTATCCGGCTTAAGACACATCATGTAAACTGATATCCCCTCTCTTCTTTAAATATGTAATACTGGGGAATTCCAGAAGAAACAGGAATGTCATTGTTATATTTTTGCTGCCGGACCATTAATAAAGAAATGTGTTTCGTTTTTGTTTTTTTCTCCTCTTTGCCTTTGGTCTATCCCTGTGTGTTCCATGTCTAGAAAGAGTGAGTAAGGTATGTATGTGGGGGGTGCGGGGGTATCTCAGAATCTCTCCTGTGTCTTTAGCAGGTATTAATTTCAACTGCTTCTGTTTTCCCCCCGCAATACTCAGTCCCTCCGACTTGAATCGGTTCCCCCATTTAGTGTGGTCTCCTCCACTTGTGCGCCTGCCTTTGTCACGAACAATCCCAGGCACGTGGTCTTCCTCCACCTCTTCCTCCTGAAACTGTTCATGAAGCACACTATCAATAAGTAGTTTGGAAGGAAAAAGTGGCACGGAGAACAATGTTTCTTGATTTCTTACTGTGCTTCCTGAATTAATATATACACTCTGAAATTCTAATGATTTATAAAATTCACTGTCTATACACATGTTTTTCAGTAATATAGTTATGAAAAACCATATTCTTGTCTTACACTTACTCTTTGCTCTTTGGAGTTTACAGTTGTATGGAGTTTGGCTGGATGGTCCCTAGCTGATCCTGCTTGCCATAAGAATACTCTGATTTGTTAATTGCTCTCTGTCCTCCTGTCCATTTCATGCTAAACTCAAATAAATACATCATCTTTATCTGCCTAGCCATTTAATCCAAAGGTAACTTTTACCTGAAAGAAAATAGAAAAATTGTTTTGATTTTCTCATGAATATTTACTATATAGTACGGACACAAGCAAACATTTACCTAGAATATTTTATTATTATTTATATATAATCTCTGTAAATTGCTGCTATATGGTGCCTATAGGTAGTTCTTGAATTTTTTCTTAAATACTTATGATTTTGAAGGATAAGATACGTTAAAAAGTTCTTATATTCAGCAATATATACAACAATTAGAACAAATGGATAAATAATTTAATAAAGGCCTATTACTGTGTAAAATTTAGCTAACCACTGAAATTTTATGCAAGAGATATAAAATGCTTTAAATAATTCATTTATGGTTCTTAATTCATTTGGGGGAATTATTATAGAGCCAATTAATTTTTTAAAGTCTCTTTGTTAAAAATTATGTCTTATGAAATATGATAGCTATTTCCTTTCTTACCCAGTCTTAAGAATCCCCATTTAATGTGGCAAAAGTCAATAGTGACCTCAGTTAGTGAGATCCCAACAATAATTTCATTAATTGGGAAACTGCTGGCAGGGACTGCTTATAGGCCTCATAATCTCTAGAAATGGTTCCTTTTCTTATACTGCCAAACTAATTATATGTGCAGTAGGCTCTTATCATATATTTTCACTTAAAAACTAGTCTTGCCACCTGATATTACTGAGCAGAAATTTCTATCAGAGTCCTTAATAATCACTCTACTGATGTGAAAAATGGCAAATGAGGGGCAGCTGGGACTGAGCAAAATGAAAATGGCATTCAATAGCTGTGCAGTGCAGTCCTTGGTAAATCTGAGTAATGGCTGGCCAAGTAGCCTTTAGCCTTTGCGATCCAGCAACTGGGAAGTGTGAACTAGCAATCCATGCTTCTGGAAACTGTTACATTGCTCATAGAATTAAATATTGTGAAAATATCAGAACCACTGTTGAGTGCTTTCCACTTTTGGAAATTTTGTGCATGTGTTCAACGGTTTCCAAATTTTTTTTTCATGACTTTACTATTGCTATGTTTTTGTTTTTAAATCTCTTCTTTCCTTTTGGGAAGGTGTTGATTTACCATTTTCCCCATACTGTGAAGTCTTCTAAATTTATGAAGGTAAGCTATTGAATATGGTTTTGTATATATGCATAAATCAGATGTCAACATATACTGTGTTTGTGTATATGTATGTGTGCAAATATAATCATGGTAGTGAGAGTGAGTCCACCATTGCTTTGTCAGCTTATACCTTCATGAACTGCTCATCTTACCTGTGCCATTTTTCCCTTAGAGGCATACTTCCATTTTCATTGTAAATCATATCATAATCTCAGAAGACTTGACTTAAAGGATATACTCTTTTGACAAATGTAAACACAATTCAGAGCAAATCCATCTGTATAAACAACAGTGGGATATAATTACTGGCTTTGAATGTGGCCCAGCCTACCTTCAGTTTGTTCCTGGTACATATCTCATGAACACATCAATAAATGGTTATGTGGATCTGTATCTTTCTCTTTGAATTTTGACTAAAAACAATGTCATGCAGTCATATCATGATGCTGTATCACTTAAAAATGAAAATCCTACCGGGCAGTGGTGGCGCACGCCTTTGATCTCAGCACTTGGGAGGCAGAGGCAGGCGGATTTCTAAGTTTGAGGCCAGCCTGGTCTGCAGAGTGAGTTCCAGGACAGTCAGAGCTACACAGAGAAACCCTGTTTCAAAAAAAAAAAAAAAAAGGAAAAACAAGAAAAAGAAAAAAAGAAATCCTATGTACTCTATGATAAACCCATACAAGAAGAAACCTCTTATGCCTTGAATTCCAATATTTCCTTCTAGTAATGAGATCAGAATTGATGACAAGTTTATTTTCTTTTCATTGACCCCATTAGGGTTTTCAGCTCTGTCCTGCTTCCACATGATGGAAATTACTGGGGAGGCAAGCATTGCTAGATTTCAGTTCAGAAGTAGAACTTAAAAATGTTTTGTAGGTGTGGTTTTCTTGTTCCTTCATGCTCAGTCCTGTGGATTTACTTAGAACAGGCCTCCAGCCTCCATCTTTAACAATGTGAAGGCCTAGGATATGTGATACTTTCACATCTTCCTGTGTGTCATGTGATTTACCCACGTAGCATCAAGGAGTGAAAATGGGAATCAGCTTTTGCACAGGAAACTCTTTTGCCAGTTTATTTCTTAATTTGAATATGTCCATTGTTTGACAGTTTCCTACACGTTTATAATGCACTAGTCTGATCATTCTCCCCAATAAACTCTTTCCTTTCTCACAACCATGTCTTTTTGTTTTGTTCTGTTATTCACTGATTTTAGCCAGGTTTGCTTTGTGATCACTAGTTGACAACTATCCACTGAAGCCTGCTGGTCTGATCTTTGCATGAACACACCAACTGTCTCCCCACAAGAATCTATCATTACCCCCAAAATTTGAGCAAAGAGATGCTGGTCCCCATGAGCTTCTTCCAGAATGGTTGATTAGCTATAGACCACCATTCTGTGCAGGCTGATTATAGGCACTTTCTTACTGTGTGGTCAGTTGCCTTAAAGATGGCTTTTTACATACTTCCCCACTTCTGGCACTTATATCCTGTGGTCCCTTGAGCCTCAAAGGGAGGTAGGTGTATGAATGTCCTCTTCAGAGATGACCATTCAATCATCACTATTCACCTTTTCACTAGAAAATCAACAATCTCTGATTTAAATTGAAAGTGTCATTTGTCTATGTGTACAATTGTCATTATTTAGAAGGTGAATTGGCACCATCTCAATTTATCTAAGCAACAGGATTAAATTCCCCCACCAGAGTCTATAATATCCCCATTTGCGGTGTTTTGTCTAGATTTACTGAGCCAGCATGCCTTCCCTCTTGTTGAGCAAGTCTCAAATCCAATCCAGAAACAGCTGGTTACCCCCATGGCAGCCATTCCAATATTGCACTAGAGGATATGTCAGTCAGAAAAAAAAAAATCAAATGCCAGAAGATGAAATTCTTATTCATTGTTAGTCGAGGTGTAGACTAATGTAGCCACTGTGGAAATCAATGTGGATGGTACATAAAAATCTAGGAAGAGAACCAGCATAAGGTCTGGCCAAACCAGTCCTAGGATACATATCCTACTTGAGAGAAACAAGCCCATCTGTGTTCAATGCTCCTCCATTTACAGTAGTCAGGAAATAGAAGAAGCCAAATATTCATCAACAGATGAATTGATGATGAAAATGTGGTAAATATACATGAATGAATTTTATTCCATTATAAGGAAAATGGAATTTGCATGTAAACAGATAGAACTGAAACTTAGACCAGATAGGCAAACACCACATGTTATCTTTCATATAGAGAGCCTTACTTTGAATCTTTAAATTTGTATATCTATCTGGGAGAACATGTGGCAGCCTTGGGACTAGAAAGTAGTTGTGCAGGGGACATAGGGGGTTGCAGCACATAGGTAAAAGTACAAAAGTCCAGAGGTGGAATACTTAATGAGGAAAGGTTTAAACAAATGTTAGGGGGAAGAATGAGAGGCAACAAAGGAGGGAGGGAGAGCTAACCAAAATAAAGTGCATATAAAAAGACATATGGATCTTTACTACTTTGTAACCCAATTAGAAAGTATAAGGCAAATAAATTAGGGTGCTAGATAGATGATTCAGAGTTGAGAGGTTAAGAGTATAATTTATTCTTCCTGAGGACCCTTTTTCAGATGCTGGCACCTACCTGGGACAGCTAACAAAAGCCTATAAGTACAGATGCATAGGATCCAACACTCTCTTCTGGTTTTCTCAGGTACCAGTGCACATGAGCCCATACCCAAAGACAAAAACAGATGCATGCACATACTTAATACAGAATTTATGAATGAGTAAGAAAGGTGATATGCTTGCATGACTGGAAAATGCTGTTCCTAGAAGCCATTATATAATAATCAAATCCCAGGAAACTGTGAGATACTGATTTACAAGTTCTTGATTGACCTGGAAGTACTACAAACTTCCATTAACAATGCAGTCTCTTGCTATGCTCTTTGGCTATCCATTAAACCTGAATGGTAAGACGCTATTTCACAGATCTGAGATTTGTAAGGATTTGACAAAGTGACCATATGTAAGGAAAATGAGCACTTCTATTCACATCTGAATTTCTACTTCCTGCTGTGGTCTTTCCTGACTCTTTGATTCATTATTTCTCTGAATGTTTGAACAAAAATTGTCTATATTACTTTATAGAGCTACACTGGCACAAATCTTTTGGCTTTGGGAAGGTTTTCATGAAGTGCTGATGATAATAACACAGTCTTGATTATATGTAACATACAATATAAAGCTTGGTATTAAAACTAGATATTGCTCTTTCTATAGCTCCCTTCCGCCAGTCTCACTCATACTAGGAATCCATTTTGATTTTTCTTTGTTGCTACTGTTTCTTGCTCCTCTGTGTTTAACCCTCTTCTTCAGCCACTCTGTTATCATCTGGAATATTCTACTTCCATCTTCTCTATTTCCCACTTTGTTTTTACCATTCTCTCCAGAGGATCAAATGAAATACAAGTTGATGAATTTCTCTACTGCCTAAAAGTAATGTTTCCATAACTAATATCTTTCTCTTTCTCTGATATGTTACTTTTCTCTTCCATATGGAAGTGTTGTGACCATTTGTTTTTCTTCATTTTTCTTCCTGTGAAGTTGATATATTATTCCCACAGAGGATTCTTAAGAGAGTACACTGTGATAACAGCAGCAACATGCTTGGAATGGGTTTATATATTTTCAAGTGTACTTTGAAGGTGAACTAGAAAATATAGATTAAACAGGGAACAATAAGTATTTACCATGCATCTCTAAAACCCATCTCCTGTCTGTCTTTATCAGTGAAAAATTGGATATGAGTAAACCATCCTTGCAAAAAACTAGAAAGAGAGAGCAAAATCAGCAGTGGTTGGATCTCCAGTCACTCACTTGATACTTGTCCCTGTCTCAAACCATTTCCCCCAGCGTTAGAATTCTGTGTCACACATTAGGATTCTTGTCACTGATTCCATGAAAGAATATTTTACCATGGAAGTATTCTGAGTTTTAGTAATTTTAGTTGCTTGATTACAGTAAAAAGTTATAAAATGGGAACAATTGGCATTAACATATTATAGACTAACTGAACTTCTTGCTATCAGCCCTCTATTACTCTAACACATGTATGCACTGTGCATGTACATGTATACTAAAACAGATTCATGATCACAAATACTTTAGTCTTAGATGCTATAAACTCCTCACACTAAACATACACATAAAGAGAAAGTTATTGCAAGGTGAACTTGTATACATTTTAGGAAAGTGTTTTAGACTTTAATGAAGTCAGCAATTGAAATAGGAAACTTCAAAAATTTTGCATTTGAAAGAGTTAACTAGCTTAAAAATAAAAGTATCACTACCAAAGATAATGACAAAGAGCTTGAAATAGTGAATGATTTAAATATCATTATGAAGAGATGCCTGGGGAAAAACTGATAAAGTATTCAATTACCTTTTTCTTAAACAACATGTATTTATGATGTCATTTTTACAGTCAGACATGAATTAAAGACAATCATATGAATACACACTAAAACACTGAAATGACAATTATGCAAGTAAAGTATTAACATTTGTCTCATTTCTAATCAATCTTACATTTAGTATTCTGTAGAAAACCAGCAAGCGAAAAGTGTTGGGAAACAGTATTTAGCTACCAAAAAATGTTTGCCATTTAAATAAAGTAAAGAGGTCATATCTCTGGCACAAGCCAGGCCAGCACACTGAACCCCAGGTAAGACTACCCCACCCCCCATACCTGCACCTTCCCAGCATAACCACAACTATCTCTCTTCTCCTCATCACTATATCTCCCAAGGAAGCCTTCTGCTATACCTGAACACTAGAAACCAGGATAGATATTTTGAAAACAAGGCAGAAGCTGCCTAGCTCACCAGAAACCACACCAGCATCCTAAACCCTAGAAGATCCCAGCCAGACCAGAGGCCACACAGCATGCAACTAGGCAGGCACCACACTGCTGGACCATAGGCCATGGAGGCTAACAGAAATCCAGCACCCAACATGAATGGAAACCTTTTACTCAATCAGAGGTCACTCTAGATTGAGGAACTTAGAGGAAACAGAAAACAAGGAAGAAAACACCCAATTCAACAAAGATGAACCCAGAAATTGGCACCTAGACCAGTAATCACTCCATATTCAGATGCCTAATCTTCAGTGTAAGAACACAATCAACATAGTGGTGGTGGTCCTGTATGTGTGTGGTGGGGCAACCATCCCACTTCTCCAAAACCTGAGTATTCCAACACAGCTGAAGCACATGAAGATGACCTCAAAACTAATTTTATGGAGATTAGAGAGGTCCTTAAAGAAAAAAAATGAACAAATCCCTTAATTCAACAAAGGACATGGACCACAGAATCAATTGATCAGAACTCACATGGGCTCACAGAGACCAGGGAGCTGGTGTGAGTCTGACCTAGGTGCTCTGCTTGTATGTTATAGTTGTGCAGCTTGGTGTTCTTGTGAGAATCTAGCAGTGAGCACTGGGGTTTCTCTGACCCTTTTGCCTGCCTTGGAACCATTTTGCTCATCTAGCCTTGATGAGAGAACATGTATCTTGTCTTAACTGCAGCTTGTCATATCATATTTGGTCGATGTCTCTGGGAGGGCTGCTCTATTCTTAGGGTTTGTGAAGGGGAGATGGATCTGAGGGAAAGAGGAGGTGGGAGACAAGAGACGGGGGGAAGGGAAACTGCAGTAGAGATGTAATGTATGAGAGAAGAATGAACAAAAAAGGAAATAAAGAGTTATAGAAGAAAGATAAACTACATAATGAGGAATGAAGAATGTAAGGGAAGAAGGTCAGGTGGTAATTACACTCACCTGACTTTGAATTAACTACATGCCATTTACAGTTTCAGAATCATCTCCTTCAATGGGATGCCATTTTTTAAAAAGGAGATAATTCTACTTCTCTCTATATTTATTAAAATTACAAGTTTATTAACAACTATGGCCCATATTTTTCCATCTTCATAAGATATGTATGATTTTAGCAGGTATACTGCCTCTATAACACAAACCTGTAATGATATCAGATTTGTTAGGAGATATGTTATATGGAAGGTTCTAGACCCAATGCCCAAATCATAGTAAGAAATCAAAGATTTATTTAATTTTCCTTAAATTATATAGTACTTGGTATCAGTTGATTTGTTCTCGCTAATGAGAGTATGGCAAGTTGATTTTCTTAGATATTTAAGATGGGGGAGGGCAATTAGTGCTCTTTTTTTCCCATTTCTGTCATTCTCTCTGTCGATTTGCAATAGGAGAAATCTTAATGTGTAACTTGAGAATTATACCTTCTTGATCTTTCATCATTACTGTTTACCTTTGGCATGAAATTTCTTTTATATGTGTGCTTTTATGTAACACAACCAGTTAGAATAGTTTCTATGCACCTTCCTAATTATTTTATATAGCAGCTTCATTAAATACAATTTATTGAAACCATCACTTTGGCAAATAAATATCTAATTGTGAACTGAAGCATTTACACAAAAGTAATGTGATAAGGTTTTCTTGAGAAACATATTCACATGCCAAAGAATAGAACTGAAAGAAGAGAAGTAAGAAACACAGAAAAGCTATTCAAAGCAGCAACATAACATTGTGTTGTCGTATATTTAGCTCTCTACAGAAACAAGAACATGTTTGCCCAGTTCAAGTTAGCTGCTGTTACATACCAGCATTACTGGAAGAGTGCTGAATTTGTTAAAAAAAAAAACTCAAAGTGTTTCTGTAAGGTATACCTTAATACACGATATTACACAAGTAATACACTTAGTAAAACTGCCTGACTGGTCAGAAATGACCTTCTGCAGAAAGTTGCTGCATTTGATATGACCTCCTAGTTATTAACATGTTCAGGCTGCATTGAGCTAAAACTGTAAATACTTGACATCATTTTGGATGGAATTGGTTGTGTTCAAGAGAGGCATTTCGATAGAATTCACACTTCACAAAACTGCTGACAAAATCAACATCTCACATCATTGAAAAACGTATGAGGTTGCTCGGTGACAGGCTGTGATTGGGGAGCCCATTTATTTAATATATGTCCCCTGGTCAATGGGTTTCCTTTGAAATGATGGAGCTAAATATGCTCCTAGTTATTCTTAATACTGTTATGTTGGAGTCGTTTTTTCACTTAGATGGAGGAAAAAGTAATCTTATGAAACTGTTCACTCAAATTATTTCAGCGAGATACATAAAATCCCATGTCTTTAAGGCCTAAGATGATTAAACCCCCAACTTCTGTTTAATCTGAACAAATTGGAAATGCTGATGCCTTTTTCTGCCTGTGCGGTATGCACACAGAACTGAAAACTGTTTCATCCCCCCTTGATACGTACTCATCCTGAACTTTAAGAGAAAGAATAATCTAAAAACCAAACTGGTCCTCTGAAGCACCGTTCCTTGATAGGTGTCATAGTCTCCTTACTGAGCCCTGATGCTACTCAAGACACACACCCACATCTGGGACCTCATGGTCTTTATCTTTGGGTCTCTTCCTCTGCTCCAGGCATAGATGAAGCATATCTGCTGGGCTCATGCACGGAACAGATTAAACAAATTCTTCCTCCTTCAAGCCTTGGTCCTTAAAGCCTGCTGGCGGGGGGAGGTGTGAGGGGTACGTTTTAGAGCATTCAACACTAATAGAAGTTTTGGAATTCCATCAGGGGATGGAGTTGGCATGAGGGGGTTTGTGATCCACCAGTCCTCCCTTGTGGGACTGAATCTCTATGACTGCTAACCATGGGATTTCGGGGATTAGGTCCTAATGGTAGATGCTGATTCAGTAAGATAGTCCTTTTCTTGAGTGATTTCGGTACAGTTATAATGTGTCAATGTTTTTTTTTTTTTTTTAATAGAGTAATTATATGAATTTATTTTATTTTATTTTTATTTTTTGATAGTTTATTTACATTTCCAATGTCTCCCCCTTTCTAGGTCTCCTCTTTGGAAAACACCTATCCCCTCCCCCTCCCCCAACTCTATGAGGGAATTCCACCTCCCAACCAACCGCCCACCCACTCCCATATTCCCACCTTGACATTCCCCTTTACTGGGGCCTCTCAGCCCCCTGATGGCCAACAAGGCCCTCCTCTGCCACATATGTGGTCCGAACCATGGGTCTTTCCATGTATATTCTTTGGTTGGTGGTCCAGCCTCTATGAGGACCAGGGGAGTCAGGCCAGTTGACACTGTTGCTCCCTCCATGGGGCTGCAGACTCCCTCAGCTCCTTCAGTCCCTTCTCCAGCTCCTCAATCTGGGACATCACTCTCAGTCACTGTAAAGTGAGACTTGGGTATTCCAAACATTTCAGCTAATATCCACTTATCAGTGAGTACATACCATGTTCGTTCTTTTGTGACTGAGTTACCTCACTCAGTATGATATTTTCAAGTTCCATCCATTTGCCTGCAAATTTCATTAAATCATTGCTTTTAATAGCTGAGTAGTACTCCATTGTGTAAATGTATCACATTTTCTGTATCCATTCCTCTGCTGAGGGACATCTGGGTTGTTTCCAGCTTCTGGATATTATAAATATGGCTGCTATGAACATAGTGGAGCATGTGTCTTTATTAAATGTTGGAGCATCTTCTGGGTATATGCCCAGGAGAGGTATAGCTGGGTCCTCAGGTAGTATTATTACATTTTTCTGAGGGTTCGCCGAATTGATTTCTAGAGTGGTTGTACCAGCTTGCATTCCACAAACAATGGAGGAGTGTTCCTCTTTCTCCACATCCTCCCCAGCATCTGCTATCACCTGAGTTTTTGATCTTAGCCATTCTGACTGGTGTGAAGTGGAATATCAGACTTGTTTTGATTTGCATTTCCCTGATGACTAAGGATGTTGAGCATTTCTTTAGGTGCTTCTCAGCCCTGCAAATTTCCTCAGTTGACAATATTCTGTTTAGCTCTGTTCCCATTTTTTGATGGGGTTATTTGGTTTTCAGGAGTCTAACTTCTTGAGTTCTTTGTATATGTTGGATATTAGCCCTCTATCGAACCCAGCTCTCCCACCACAGCAAGCCCTGGATACCCCAACACACCAGAAAAGCAAGACTCAGATCTAAAATCATTTCTCATGATGATGATAGAAGACTTTAAGAAAGAAATGAA
>JAPYYD010000140.1:0-19005 GCA_028551405.1 Uromys caudimaculatus | reverse complement strand
GGTGGACCCTCAGAAAAATGGACATAATACTACCTGAGGACCCAGCTATACCTCTCCTGGGCATATACCCAGAAGATGCTCCAACATGTAATAAAGACATGTGCTCTACTATGTTCATAGCAGCCATATTTATAATAGCCAGAAGCTGGAAACAACCCAGATATCCCTCATCAGAGGAATGGATATAGAAAATGTGGTACATTTACACAATGGAGTACTACTCAGCTATTAAAAACAATGACTTAATGAAATTTGCAGGTAATGGATGGAACTTGAAAATATCATCCTGAGCGAGGTAACTCAGTCACAAAAGAACGAACATGTTATGTACTCACTGATAAGTGGATATTAACCCAAAAGTTCAGAATACCCAAGTTTCACTTAACAGTAACTGCTGGACTGAGAGTGAGGCCCCAGATGGAGGAATTGGAGAAAGGTCTGAAGGAGCTGAGGGAATTTGCAGCCCCATGGAGGAAGTAGGTCGTCAATGGGCATGACACTCTCCCCCGTCGTCCTGGAGTTTGGACCACCAACCAAAGAATACACATGTATGGACCCATGGTTGGGACCACATATGTGGCAGAGGATGGCCTTGATGGCTATCAGGGAGAGAGGAGATGCCCTTGGGCCTGAGGATGTTAGAGGACCCAGTAAAGGGGAATGTCAAGGTGGGAATATGGGGACGGGTGGGTGGGTGGGTCGGAGGTTGAATTCCCTCATAGCGACAGGGAGGGGGAGGGGATAGGGTGTTTCCAAAGAGGAGACCCAGAAAAGGGGAAACATTGGAAATGTAAATAAAGCATCAAAAAATAAAAATAAAAAAATAAAGAAAGAAAGAAAAGAAAATGTATACTTTTCATGAAGCCAAGGGCATCACTGAGCAGAGTCAAGGAGCCTGACTGGTATGTGGCAGCGAGAGGAGTTGGAACATTCATAAGCAGAGCCCTAATGCCCGAGGCCACCTATGGATATACCAAAGCTAACAGAGTCACTGCTGCTATCTTGTTTCTTCGAGGAAGAGTGATTCTCCAGGACAGGAAATACAACGTTGTAATGGCCGTGACCAGCGTGATTCCCAGAAGCTGGTGATCAAACTGTACTATGGTAGGATTCTCAAAAACATTCTTCCGGATGGGAGAGAGGTAAGAAGGTCCTCTAGGATGCATTTTGAGGAAGGAGTTGTAAACAATGCTAGCATCCTGCCCTGCTACAAAAGCCCCTGAGAGAATCATGTGGAATACTAGGCCTGCTGTTCTACTAGTGACGTTTCGTCATGTGGGTCCCCTAACAATTGGAGGAGCAGGGACTGTCTGTGATTCTGTTGTCTGCCATCGGATCCCCTTCTCCTAGCTGGACTGCTAAGTAGGGCCTCAGTGGGAGAGAATGTGCCTAGTCCTGCTGCAACTTGATGTCCTAGGGCCAGGTGGTACCCAAGCGAGGCTTTCCCTTCCTTCTCTAAGGAGAAGAGAAACTGGGCTTGGGAGGAGAGGAAGGAGAGGGGAATGCAATCAGGATGTAAAAAGAATAAATAAATAAAT
This sequence comes from Uromys caudimaculatus, assembly GCA_028551405.1. Lineage (NCBI taxonomy): Eukaryota > Metazoa > Chordata > Mammalia > Rodentia > Muridae > Uromys > Uromys caudimaculatus. Next base: position 17,467 of record JAPYYD010000140.1, on the reverse strand, counting down.
TGGTTAAAATGTATACTTTTAATAGACTGTAATCAAAATGTAATTACATCACCTTTGCCTTCCCTTTCTTCTTTCCAACCCTTCCAAGGTCCTTTCTATCCAGCTCCTTTCATACACCCTTAACTTTTCAAGCTGATGGATTCTTTATTCTTTGATTATTACTGTTATATGTATACATAGATACATAGATGCACAGATATGTAAATGTGATCTGCTAAGTCTGTTTTTGTTGTATATGTGCATATTGTTTCAGGGCTGACTACTTTGTCTTGGATAACCACTTAAGGAACTCAATCTTAGAATAGACTAATTTGACCTCTCATAGAAGTCATTGCATGCCTGTAGTTTGTGGAGAGTCCAGACCTCATGTGATTTTTTTCCCTTTCACATAAGCCTGTATATTGATATTGTTATTGTTTAGAAAACACTATGCTTTTAATTATCCAGAAGGAGTAGAAAGAAAAAGATTATTCACACTGTCTTATATTAGAAATTTATAGTCTGGAAATGGGAAAACATTTGAAATGTAAACAAAGTTATAGTCAAATTCTCTTTGGATAATTTATTATATCTTATTTATCTAACACTAAGGTCAGTGTTTTCACTTGTAAATTGAGGAGTGGTGATTTTAATCTATCTATTATTTTCAAAGTATGTTTGTATTCATATATTTATATTATTTGATGTGTACAATATATATTGTAATTATAAGGCCTGTAACTTCTGCATTGGTGACTCATGCTGGGTGAATTTTCAACGAAGCATAGTTTTTAGTTTTATATCCTGCATCTGATACATCATAAAAGTTAGTGTTATTGGGCTTAAAGTTTTTTATATTAGTTGCTACCACAAATATAATCCCTACAAAATAAAATTAAGTATATGCATATTTATAAAAAATATTAGTTATACATCAATTATAAAATATGTAAGAGTTCTCTGAGACCTTACATTAGAATTAATTGACTTTTAGTTGTCTAAATGTATCCTGTAATTATTAGCATTCCTAATATCTTCTTTCATATAATCTTATTTGGCAAAGTCAGAGTAGTATATATTAGTAACCCTGAATCGTGAGTGGCCAAACATCTCTCTGTAAAATGTCACTTCAAATTAGCTATTATTCTGTCCTCCTAGGTTTCACTCTTGCCCCGAAGGGCACCCTAGAGCATCCTGAATCAGCTAAGCAGAATTAGTTCGTAGAATTCAGAGTTCATAACCAGGTTGGTGCAAATCGTTTGAGTATTTCTATCTATACTGCTTCAGTGAATAACTTTTGTTGAAAGGAGGATTTCATAGTATATTTTCCTAAATCAATATAATAACTTTGAAAGTAAAAAAAATGCTGATTATCATCTTTTAAAAATATGCAATGTAACTTTGAGATTAATGTGTATCAGTTGTAGAAAACTTATAAAACCTGGAAAAGAACAAAAACTAAGACATAATTTCATGATGAGGAAGGAAATATGCATAATATTTTCAACAAGTTAGTTTACTAGGACAACTAGATATTAGATATAAGAGATATTTTTTGGTTTAAAATTTTATCAAGATAAATAGATAAAATAGTTTAAATTTAAAAGTACTAATAAACTAATTTATATAACTATCAAATATATACAAAATCATGTATCTGGGTACTTATACCAAAAATTAACCTCATCCATCTTTTATTTCATTACTTTATACCACAACTAAAATACAAAGCCAACCTTGGTGCCTGTCTTCAAATGGATATAGAAACTATGTTACATATAATAAAAAATACTATTCTCCTCCAAAGCGAATAGACTATTTTCTTCACATCAAAGCAGATGGAGTTGGCAGCTGTTAACCCCAAACGGGTAGTGAAAAGCAAAAACTGCATGTTTTCTTTCACATGTGAAAGCTGAAATATGTTGACTTAAACATATACTAGTAAATAATAAAGGTTGAGTTACGGAATAAAGAAGAAATCCCTTAGATTGTCACTGTACAGGTTTTAAAGACTATACCAAGGAATGCCAAGCTCAATACAACAGGAACTTAGTTTGTAGTGCAGGACTTTCATGTCATATGGAAGTCTCTAAATACATATCAAATAGAACACAAAAGAAAGTAAAAGTGATTAACTGAGAATATATTGGAAGGGTTGTAAATTAACATTGGAAATATACTCCCAGTTGTCAAGTAGAGCACAGATCTGTGCTTTGGATGAAGATTGCTAAATCTGCCTTTTCTAACTCCAATAATCTTTAAAAGGTATTCATATTACAAAGTATGAAGGACAAAGTCATCTTTTAGGTTTACTGAAATCAACATTCCTTTATAAAGAAAATGGCAACAAATTTCAAGTATTTGATGTTGATGAGACACTGCACATCCATGATAACAACAAATAAGGATTTTGATGATTAAAAAACTAAAAAAAAAAAATATGTCAAACTTTAGAATTTGAATTAGACTTTTCTATACCCCAACAGTTTAAGAATTAAAAAAAAAAATCAGAAATTATCTAAAGAAATTATAATATGGGATATGTGACCTGTGGGCAAGTGCATTGGTTGGGGGTGGGGTGAGGGTGGGCATGAAGCAAGAGGTGAGAAGGGTGAGGTCCAGCCAGATGTACCCAAACCTGAAAGTCTCATTTTGAGATCAGCAGGAGTAAGGATGTCTCTCTCCCTGTTCTGGGCCTGCATGCCTCTGGGCATATAACCCTATGACCCACACCACTACTATCCTTGAGGTAGCCATTCATATACTCTGGTGGCCAAATTACAGGTTTAACAACTTCTTCTCTCCCGATAAGGCTATGTTCACTAAGTACCTGGAATTCCTCTTCATGTAAATGAAGCATTCCCAGACCCTCAGCCCCAGCCAATAATGTACACTCATCTCAACCCACCCCCCAGTTCCTCAAGTTTTAAGTAGTCCTTTTTACACCCAAATAGAGCTGTAATACTGAAAACCTTTTTATGGAAGGTTTTCCCAACTCCCCATTCCACTCAGCCCAAGTAGAAATGCAAAGGTATACAGAGTTAGGCCTTCCATCTGGCTAATCCATGGAAAAAGACAAATATGTCCATGGCACAAGTGCAGAAAAGTACATCAGCTAAAATTTTGTAATCATGTTTTGTTTTGTTTTTATATATCAGGCTAACCTGGGAATCAATGCAGCTACAACTCAAAGAGAAATGTTTCTCTGAAAAATGTACCAACACAAAAGAGAATGTGTAATTGTGCAATTACAATTTTAGTTGTTAATGCTCCCTGGCCAGTGGCAATTGGTTGATCAAAGCCTTTTCTTGCAACCTAGAGAACATTTCTCTGTGCTTGTCTTAACAGTGATGTTGTTCTGAGCAGCTTCAAGACTGACAGAGACATGAATGGTGAAAAGAGTATTTTGTAGATCTGTTTATCCCCCATTCTTTCCTTTAGCACATTGGGTGTTCACATAATAAAAATTTGCTTATAGAGTAGGCAGTTAAATATGCAGTTTGAATTTGAAATCTCTCCCACAGGCTCATGTTTGTAAAAAGTTGGTCCCAGCTGGTGGTCCTGTTTTGGAAGCTTACAAACCCTTTGGGATGTGAGATCTAGCTGGCAGCTGGGAACCATATTTATATGTTGTTTAAAACTGCACTCTGACCATTGTTCCATTCTCCTTCAATTGTGTATCATTTTCTATACAATAATCTATGGAAAAGTATTTAAGTTAATCATTTGTTTATCCATAGGTATCATCTTTATTCATTTAAAACTCGTCCATATTAAACTATGCAGACCTTTAACATCCAAAACATTATATGCATAACCATTATATGCTGGAAATGTGACCAGTCCATCAAGTAATATACAAATGTAACATTCACAAATGAAATTAAAAAAAATAAGAGAATCATTTCATTGTAAATGTATATAGTTAAATCTTCTTCATTATTAGGTGGCCAAAATATTTACTATTTCTTTGATATTTAACATTTTGGTAGGCTAAGTCAAAGTTTAAAGTTATATACATGATGGTTATACTATTTTCCTGGAAGAGCTGAGACATTAACATATGTGAAATTCCAGGTACAAATATTTGTCATTTATGATGCTTTAAAACATGGTCTCCTTGCTGAATATGTAACATATTAAAAATGTAATATATATAAAAATAAATTCAATATATTTATTTTACACCCTAAACAAACAATGCTTGAATTCATTTCATAATTTTATAGTTGGTAAATGAGTGCAATTGACTTTAAAAATATATGTATTCTACATTCAAATACAATTCCTCTTGTATCCCCTAGAAGGGTCAAAACCCCAATAGAAGAGCTAATGTAATAATTTTGGCAAAAAGTGGTTTCAAAGCTGTTCCCTGCAAACATTGTTAGCACTTCTAACAGTTTGTTTCAAAGAGTTGAAAGGCAGTTTGTGCAATAATATACACTTTCCCTCTATACTGTTGAACTTTTAAAGTTATAACTTACTTGTGTATCTTGGTTGTAATAAAAGACTCACATGCTTGCCAACGACTCAGTTTTGGTTAGTGTCCTTTTCAGGGTTCATTAAAGTTGTGCTATGATAATGCATTGAAGGGTTTGCATTCACAACTCAAGGCAGCTGTAGATGTCTGTGAAATACATGTACACAAATCAAGATAGTCAACAGTCTAGCATGAATAAAGGAACAACTCACAAGGCTCCACCCCTCCTCAGGACTTTTTAGCAGTTGAAAGAGTAGACTCTTTATCTTGGGGATAAAGAGTCATTGTTTTTTTAATGAATTTGGCCCCTCTTGGGTTTCTAGTGCTCCAGTAGATATCCCTATACCCATATCCATATGTGCAGCAATAACTGGATCAATAAGTTATAAAGAACGAACGAATAAAAAAGAAAAGGAAATGAAGTTGAAAAAAGCTAAAAGGAGCATAGTGGGGATGGATAAAATAAAGCAAATCATATACACGTATGAATTCCTCAAAGAACAGAGGAATAAAAATATTTTTAAAAAGAAGCAGGAAATATAAGAGCAATAAACATTGAACTTTCATTCTTTTAGAGTCTGGTTGTGAAGTCTCAAAATCAAAGACTTCCAAACATGGAAGATTTCCATAAGTGTTCTGCTTCTTCTTCTTGGAGATTTCAACATTCAGAAGTAGACCCTTGGGTATCAGCAAAAGAGCATAGAATAAACTGACACATACGTATTTTACTATGCCTTTTAAATTGGGACAAAATATAATATACAGATAAGAATACAGAATGTAATTATGCGGTGTGAGAGTTTGGTTAAACAATATGGGTCAGAAAACTAGAGAAACATTAAACTTCTCAACCCTCTCAGAAAATTCTACTCAATCCTTACCCTATGAGACAGGTGTCATCACATTGCATTCTGCCTGTTCTGTGACCTCATGTAAGTAGAGTACAGATTCTGAGCTGATTGAATAGACTCTTTTACTCATCATCAGGTGTCCTAAAATCCAATCATGCTTCTTTGTTTTGAATGATGTCTGGAGCCATCTAGGATAGGCTAAAAGCATGCAAGTGACCTCTAGAAATGGTGCATTGTATTGCTCGGTCTGTGATGGGTGAGCTCTAAGAACCAAGGCCCAAAGAGACTTTACCTCAGCATTGCTTTTTACATCTGATATGCCTTTTCTGTCATTATTATTTAAATAGTATAATTCTGGGTCATTAACCCACTTTGGTGGGCAGATTTTTTGCTAATCAATGAAAATGATGCACTCTCTTATAGCATTGCTATGTAGATAAATCAATGATTTCTTTATTCCTAAAAATGAGTCTATATAATTCCTAAATTTATACAGGTAAATTTGAGCCCTCTATAGCACGCAGTCTGCCATTAAGGATCTGTAAACCTTCATGTGCCACAGGATAATCATACTAGAATAGAAAGCAAGCTTGGAACAGATATGCAATCAGAGAAGGCATTCCTTCTGGGTTGGCTGTGAAACTATCATCTGATAATTAAAGGTAATAAACTGGTCCTGGACAATTTATTGTAGGTGCAAAGACAGATGATGAAATGTTGACTGTATTTATCTATATAAAACTTCAATACTAGTGAGACACAAGGTAGATGATTTGCCTCTTGACAAAATTGTGCTAACTTAAGGCATAAGAATTATTGTTTTATACATCTAATGAACCTGTGGAGCTAGTGACAGACAATGTTTAATGAGATAACTACTCTTATTGGAAATTAATGTAAACATTCCTGCTGAAACTTATTACTCAATTTATGATTTGAAATGATGTTGTGGACTTGCTGTGAACTTTTGGAAAAAAGATGCTTGGAATATCATGTGATCTATTCTCCTTAGAAGTATACGTACTAAGAACAACAATAAGCATGGGGCTTTTTTCTTACTGACAAGGACAGGGTGTCATTCATCCAACACTAAAGAGCACGAGGTTTTTTCTTACTTGCAGCAATAAAAAGGTAGAAAATTTTTCTTTCTCTGAGCAACAAAAGTTGGAACTCCCTTTTTATCCAGAATGAGTGAGTTCTTTCTACACTGGAATTTGCTCTACAGAGCTTGCTCATGGGGACTTTTGTTCCATCCACCATACACAGACACACACACACACACACACACACACACACACACACACACACATATATATATATATATATATGTGTGTGTGTGTATACATATATGCAAGTATAGGTATGTGTATATACATCTGGAGTTGATGAGACAGGTGGTCGGCCTGACATGAGTGTCTGTGTATGAATGTGTGTGTATGTGGCTATGCATATTGTCTTCTTGGGAATTTTTCTTTCTGTGAGGTTAATTCTCTTTTCCTGGCTCACTAAGTGTTAAGAAAAGCTCCAAGCCTCTGCAGCTGGATCAGGGAGAGCCTCTTGTCTGGCCAGCAAAGGGGTCCTGGCTGACTTGCTAGAGAAAGGAGGAGCTTTTGTAATTAATCCTTTACTTAATCTACTCCCCCACCCCAGTAAACAACATGTGTGAATTCCCCAGACTTTTGTACTATTTAAGCACAGAACCGTAAGAAAAAGTTGTTTTTAGCACAGAATACTAAGTTAAGTTTTTAAGTGCTTATTCAAGCACAGAGAATTATAGTGTAAGTAAGTTAAGTTTCCTACAAGGCCAGACACCATCATTCTTTTGGCCTTTGTCCAATACTGTGTCCCACTTGAACCCATTCACCTAAGGCTAGGCAGGCCCTTGGCCTAATGGTAAGTGATATTCTTTGCTATATTTCAGCCATTTTGTTTTGTAATATTCAGGATGTAAAACATTTTAGTATTTACCAATTGAGACAGTTATTAAGGTTGTAGGGGCATGGACCCTGAAGCTGTCATCCCTTCATAACCAGAAATAAAAGGTGCATTGTTTCATTTCCGTAACTACTATGGTATATCTGTTTATTACATTGCTCAGTTGCCTAATCCAAGAGTGTAAATATGGTATTTTACAAGTATACAGATGAATGCCAATGTAATAATTATTTACTAATCTACCTTCTAATATTAAATTTGTATTTGCTTTTTGTTACAATTAACTCAAATTTGTTTCAGGATCATATATTTAGTTATCAAACAAAAATAATTCATTTAAATAATTATGACTAAGTTATATTGTGTGTAAAATGAGTGTAAACAAATGGTGATGCCCTTTGAGAGGTTATTTCAACTTGACATGAAATACAAACACATTACAATGTGAGATTTTCCGATAATATGAAAAACTTCCCCTATCTACAGATATTAGCATTATTAGATATTCTTAACATTTAAATGGTTTATTTTTCTTTCAATCTTTCATAATATTTTATGAATTTCTTTCTTTTATTTATTTCCTTCAATGTCATAAATTGAAAATCAAGGTATCTCCAGAATGACACTCTATCCAATGTATAGGAGAGTGCTTTGCCTCCTTCAGTGTCTCACCCCTCCTGACATTCCCTGGATTGTGGCCTCAGTGCACCCCTTTCTGGCTCCAATATTCCATATGTTTTATTACCACTTTGTATGTCTCTTCAAATGAGCTTTGTTATTGGATTTAAAGCCCACCAAGGAAATCTAGCAGGATCTTATGATACATCCCCAAACTTAAATACACTTCAAAACTCATTTTTCTAAATAAGGTGTCATTTATTTTGGCATGTTAATGTATCTTTGTGACAGCCACCATTCAACCAACTATAGAGTTTTATGTTTCAGTACACTGAATTACAATTCCAGGAAGAAAGCTCAAGCAATGTACTTTATAATAACCTACTATCAGCCTACAGAGCAGAGAAAAAGAATGAGCTTGTATACATAATCATGGCCCCAAACATAACCATATGACTGTCTCATTAAAGAGGAGGCTGTGAGATAGAGTTCTTTGATTGGTAATCATAGGCTCTAGGGCTGCACTGCTGGAAGGAAGATAGGAATTATAGTTTCACAGTTAGTTTGCCTTTCACACTGCATGCCTGCTATTGCCTTTCAAACCAACTCTAAGTGTGTGCAGTCCCAAATATGCCACCACAAAAGAACCACCAAAGAAAACATAATTGTACATATTTTGTTGAAAAACTCATTGTTTTCTTTATCCTATTCCTTAATTTTATGACTATAGTTATATATAAAATCTCTATAACTTATACTACATTTTAGTATGAAAAATGATATGTCACATAAAAACATTAAGATTCTAGTTATCGAGGCTTTAAATATTAACATGCAGAAAGCCAGTGAGGTGGATGAGTAAGTGAAGGCTTTCCTTGCTCATCTTGGTGATCAATATGAGTTCAATCCCTGGAGTCTATGTGATGGAAGGAGAGAATCAACCCAACGAGTTGTCCTCAGATTTTACATTCATACTGCATGCACGTATACACATACTCACAAAATAAAATATAGCTAAATTTAAAAGATATTTTAGGACATACTGAATTACACCAAAATATGGAAGACACATGCAAAATGCATTATTAAGGAATTACTACAATTTAGTTGCAAAAGTAAATTCATTCATTAGTAGCAATATGGAAGAAGTATGTAACCCAAAGATTAGAGTATACCAGAATTGTATAAATGCTCTCTTTTCTAAACTCACATTAAAACTTAACATTTTCTAAAGAAATTCTTTAAAACTAGAAAAGAATAATTATGGAAAAATATTTGTAAAACATCCAAACTTAACAGATAAACATTATGCATATAAAGATACACACAAACACATACCCATACATGCCTTTTACTTAACATAGTAAAAATTATTTAATGCAAACACTGCAAAAAATGGACAAAAGTGAAATGAAACAGAGCTGTTCAGAAACAGAAATACACTATTACATGGATTTATTTTAATGTGAGCAGTAAAGCTAGATCCTTTTCCACAGGTAATAACTGTGTCAAATAGTATTTTTTCACCAAATCTTAAAAAATAAAATTAAATTTACTTAAATCTATGTATTGATGATTTACTAAGAAATTTATTGATACTTCTATTAGATTACGAACAGCTAAGTAAAAATGTTTATGTGTCTGCTTAATTTATAATAATTATATTTGTTTAGGATAAATCACCATAACAACCTGAAGTCAATGCCAGTGAATAGAACCATTGTTTGATTTTACTGATTCTTTCAAGTGTGCTAAAAAAAAAAATGAAATCTAAAATTGGAACTAGATCTTCCTATGTTGTTAATAAATAAATTAAAAATAAGCCTGATTCTCAAAAAAGTATCCCCTTTTTTTCATTTCAGAACAAAATTAATGTTGATCCACGGGGGATCACACCCAGTGTCAAACTTTAAGCTCTTCAGTACCACTGACAATTGAATTTCCCTTAAAGCAAAGATGTGGGGAATTGAATTTGTTTATTGTAAATGGAAAACAGATTGGATGTAGCCTGATTCCCAGAATGGTTTAAGCTTTTCTGGGTGAAGCATTATTAGATAAGATACTGGGTAATAGGCTCCAGTCATCTTTAATTATGTGTATGAATCAGCTTTCAAAACATGTCTTAAAAGTTACCATTACAGCCACTTGAATGACAAACAAAAAATGAATGAGTGATATTTTAAAGAAAATTAAGAAAACAATAACTGCTGAGATTGGTATATGAGCTTCAGGTCCTAGCAGCAGCATGGAAACATTTGAACAGTGATTTTGTTCCCTAAGATTGTGCAGTTGGTGGCGGAGGAGAGTAGACAGTGGAGAAGGTGTTTGCTTGCCCTTCCTGACAAAGACATCAGAAGAATGAGCAACCACACCTGCCATAGCACAGCCCGCCTCAGCTAAGCACATAAAGATATTTGCACTATTTTTTGATACTATAAAATATAATGATCAAGCTAGATTTCACCTAGCATTGAGTTTTGAAGCTGTAACGAATGGATTAGGTAAGTAGATGCATAAAGAGAGAAGAAATTATGACAGGTGGAAGCTGAATCCATGTTATGAAGTGTTTGTGTCACACTGTAGGACAAGCGAGGTGCAGTCACTTCTATGGAGCTTCCTTTAGTGCTTCACACAATCATAACCGTTTAGTTCTCGCCTAAATGTCCTCGCACTAGAGTCATAAAATAAGCACTGGTTTGCTCCCTTGATAAGTCTTCGCTGTTTCATTATGATTCTAATGATCTAATATTCTTACCAATGTCTGCCTTAAAAATACTTCCACAACCATCTGGAATATGTCACTAATGCTGGCCACAAAATGCACATGATCGATTATTTATTTATTTATTTATTTATTTATTTATTTATTTATTTATTTATTTTTGGTTTTTCAAGACAGGGTTTTTCTGTATAGCCCTGACTGTCCTGGAACTCATTCTGTAGACCAGGCTGGCTTCAAACTAAGAGAAATCTGCCTGTCTCTGCCTCCCAAGTGCTGGGATTAAAGGCGTGCGCCACCACTGCCCAGCTGATCATTTATTTTGATATCCTATATTTATGCCTGTTGTCACCAGTACAAGAGTCCAAATATTTCTGCGTGAATCTTCTCTAATAGGAAAAGGCATGCCTCAATATTATTATTTAATAACACCCACATTATTGGCAAATATATTTTCAGCTATTATATTTTTTCACAATTTTTTTCTCACTAATCTTCTGTTCTTCTGAACTCTATATACACCTTGACTCATTACGTTTTATCTCTATTTTTTAGTCTGGGTAATTTATAGTAACTGATTTTCCAAGTAATCTAATTTCATTAGGATTATAACATACATAGCCTACATTTCCTTATTTAAATTATTTTTATTTAAATATTTATCACACAAAATTGAAACGTCATGATGGCTGTATATGTATGTGCATTTTTATAGTTTTATTATCTATAATATTTGAAATTACTCATTTTCTTCCACAATTTATTTTCTGCTTTTTTCATATTAATGTAAGAATTCTTAAAATCAAATTCATTAGAAATGAGCACTAAACTATTTTTAGCTACGCCCCTCCTCCTTTACATTAGATCATGCACCTACTCTAACTCTATAAGCTTGGATTCCCTTCTCTTCTCATCTTCCCCTCACTCTGCTTGTCTTGTCTATGTAACCAATTGTTAAATATCATTATCCACATTAGTAAAATTTTATTTTATTTTCTATCTCTAGGTTATTTTTGCTAGCACACTAGTCTCTAACTTTATTCATGTTGTTAAAACATAGAGAATCTTCCTTTTGTAAAGTTAAATAAATCTAATGATATATCTTAAGTATATATAATTTCAATGTTTTTACATTCATGTATTTAGTATTTTAGGACCATTATATTTTCCAGAAATATGCAAAGATTCGATATGCTCTGTACCTATTCTCCTGATTAAGTTTACCAATACGAGTGTGTGCATTTGTCATAATTCGCAAGCAAAAGCTAAGGTGCTATTCTTTGCTACACATCACACTTGCATAAGATAGACTTAATTTTTATGCAAAGATCATTACACAACCATTCCTCTAAGATACTTTATATTTTCTCCTGTCTTTAAGTGGTCAGTGATTTTTGTTTTAATTTTAATTTTGTGTTGTCTATTTTAGACTATATATTGCAGAAGTTCTATGACATTCCACTCCAAGAGTCAGTTTGTATTATTTTGAGCACTTCAATTATTGTGATTACCCTGAACCTATGTTTGATTTTTTTCTTTTTGTCTTTTACCTGTAGATAAAACGTGCATGTTTCAAACCTCTGAGAACCCAAGAGTTGATACCCAAGTAAATCTATGTACGTTTTCTGAAGGTCTGTTTTCAACCTGTGTTAATGCTCATCAGTTGACATCTCATTCTACAATGCGAATGTAACTAAGCAAGTTACTATCAGGGATGCAATAATAGCTTAGGCCCTTAGGGGCCTGGTGTTCTCCTGCTCCACTCACTCTCACGTCTATACCTCAGCTTCAATCTTGTAGCTGCCCATATCTGTTAAAGCTGCATGTTCTCATTCTATGCATAGCCATCCACATCCACATCAAAGTACATGTACTATACCTCCACTTTGTCTTTTATGTATTTTCAGATTACAGAAGTATCATTACCCAGTGCTTATTTTTGCCTTCTGCCTTTAGAAACACCAAATGAAGTGTTTGTATTCTAATTCACTGTGTAGCAATTAAAAATTTATCCACAGAGGGAAAACATGGGGAGCCTAGGTTTTAACTTTCTTTGTGTAGTTTCATTTAGTGATAAAAGCCTTGCATTTTCTGTTGTCACAGTCCTGAAAAATTATATAAATGTATGTTTGTATATTCAGACAAAAGCAAACAAACACATCATGCATTCAAATAATTTTAGTGATTACTTTTGTTTACAGAGCTATTGTGACTCTACATGGAAACCAATGCTCTCCTAGACAACAACTTAAAAGTCTTTTGTGCATATACAACAACTACTACAAACTATTTCAGATTGTACACATACAAGAATTTTATTGTACATTAATTCCATTGTCATATAGAAAATAATAACTGTTATATAGTATGATGGTTCACTTATTTTGACTTTTTCTCTCAGTTTTGTACTTTGCAAGAATTTCTAGAATAGTTCCAGTTTTAATCCTGGATAAATTTATATGAGGATAAAAACAGAGATTGTTTTTGGTGATTTACATTTAAATATTTAGTAGCTCTTCTAAAACACAATTTGAGATGGTTAAAAAAAGCAACTGTCAGTCTATCATTTAAAGGAGGGTCAAAGAAATGCAAGATATCCATTTGTCCAGAAACAGAGTATGCTCATTTTCAGGTGCCAATGGGATACACCAAAGATGAAATGATCACCTTGAGTAGTTGTCTATTTAACATTATCATAAAATGTGTGTGTTTGTTTTTAATTTTATTCATGAAGATTATACCCACCAAATATTTTACCTAATTTTAGGACTGAATCTGAGCAGCCTATATTCATTTAATATTTTTATAGTTTGTGTCAACACTATCCACAGACAGGAAATAGTCTAATACTTGAACTTTCTATTATAATACCTGGGTAGAGTCTTACTTAAAGCTCTAATCACTTATTTTCCCTCTTATCTGATGTTTTAATGATCAGAACTAATTAAAAAAATATTCCTTGAGTTCCAGTGTTGGTGACTAGTGTAGCAGATTTCATCACAGATGGTTCTACTGGTAACTACAATCTGCCAGTTTTGGCTCTGGAAACTAACTGGTGAGGAAATGATTATTTTCCCTTTAACTCCACCTCCCTTGCTCTATAGCAATTCTTTGTCATTCAATGTCATTTTTGCATTCTGTGAACCTGAGTGTACAGAAAACTGGCACACTGTCTACAAATGGCATGTGTGAAGAGTACACATAAGGGAGAAATGTAAAATAAGGCTTAAAGTAAACATAGGCAATATTAAAATAAATCCTATAGCATCCTAAGAAAGAACTGTTATAAAACAAACCTAAAGGGAAAAATTCAAAATGGTGTCTGAGTTTCATCATTTATCCCCTTTACATTGTTCAAGAGTCTTTGAAGGCATTTTGGAGGCAAATCAGTAAGTCAGATATATACTTGAGGTTTTCAGAGACATAGCAACTTTCCAAATCCAACTAATTGAGTTTTGATAGATGACAGTGATTTATTCATTTTTGTTCTTACATTCTTTTGATAAGTCTTTTTGCCAAATGGTTATATCCCCCACACTAGAATTTAGTGTTCTATCACATAGAAGATTAAATCAAGAGGAACATTTCAACTGTAAAGAAAATTATTTGGTTTGACCAATTTAGTGACTATCAAAGATGAATATGTACATTAACATTGACTTGCCACTATTTAATTACTAGCATAGTTCAGGTAAATGGATAAACATTTCCTAGAGGGAGACTGTTGGTAATGTGTAATGATACTAAAGCATGAAGAAAAAATCCTGGGACTATGGGAAACTCTTAATTCTGATCAGAAAAAAAAATACTGGATATCAAATAATAAAATTAATTAGAACATGTATGACACAGAAGTTCTCTCCAATTGATAGCCACTTAAAAACAAAATAAAATTATTTTTTCCAAGGAAATCTCACAGGAGGAACAAACTAGAGAATTAAAACAAACAAACAAACAAACAACAAACCCCAACAACAATAACAACAAAAAAATTAAGACTCCTTCTCTGTTTGTCTATTATGCAGGCAACAACTTTAAGGATATCCCCAGCTCAAATTGTTGGGGGACTCACATGAAGACTAAGGGGCACATCTGCAATATATGTACAGGGGTCCTAAGTCTAACCTGTGGATGCTCTTTTGCTGATGGGTTAGTCTCTGATAGCCCACATGTTTCCAGCTTAGTTGATTTGTTGGTCTTCTTGTGAAGTAGTTATTCCCTCCAGGGCTCTCAATTATCCCCTGAACTTTTCTGTAAGATTTCTGGAGCTCTGTAAAAAGTTTTGCTGTGATTCTCTGTATCAGTTAGCTTCTGGGTAGAGCCTCTCAGAGGACATTTATGCTAGGCTCCTCTCTGCAAGCATACAGGGTATCACTAATAGTGTCAGGGATTGCTGCTTGCCCATGAGATGGGTCTAAAGTTTGGCCAGTTATTGGTTGGCCATTGCCTCAGTTTCTGTTCCATCTTTGTCCTCTGTCTTACTTGTAGAGAGGAAATATGTTTGGTTAAAAATTTTGTGGGTGGGTTGGTGTCCTTACCCTTCCAACAGGGGTCCTGCCTATCTATAGGAAGTAGCTGCTTAAGGTTCTTTATCTCAACTGCTAAGACTCTTAGCTAAGGTCATGCTCATAGACTTTGAGATCCTCCCCCATTTCAGGTATTTGGCACCTATTAGGGATGCCCACACACCCCCACTCCTGCCAGCTACCAATTTTCACTCATTTTCCTGGCTTTCTGACCTTCTCTCCTGTCTCTCCCGATACCTGATAATGAAACCCCCACACTTCTCCAACCTAGTTCTCTCCTTCCATTTGTCTCTGGTGACTATTTTATTTCCCCTCCTATGTGAGATTCAAGCATCCTTGCTTGGGCCTTCTTTCTTGTTTAGTGTCTTTTAGTCTGTGAAGTGTAGCATGGATATCTTGTACTTTATGACTAATATCTACTTATAAGTGTGTATATACCATGTATGTGCTTTAGGGTCTAGGGTACCTTATTTAGGATGATATTTTCTGATTCCATCTATTTGCCTGCAAAATTCATAATGTTCTTGTTTTCAATAGCAGAATAGTATTTCATTATGTAAATGAATTACATTTTCTTTTCCCAATCTTCAGTTGGGGAACATCTGCATTGTTTCTACTTTCTGGCTATTATATATAAAGCCATTATGAACATAGTGGAACACCTGTCCTTGTGGTATGGTGTACATCTTTTGGGTATATTCTCAGAAGCAATAGAGCTGAGTCTTCAGGTAGAAATATTCCCAATTTTCTGAGAAACCTCCAGATTTATTTCCCAAGTAGTTGTAAAAGTTTGCAATCCTACCAGTAATGGAGTTGTCCTTTTTCCACATCCTCTCCAGCATGTGCTGTCGCTTGAGTTTTTTAGCTTAGCCATTCTGATGGGTATAAGATGAAATCTCAGGGTCGTTTTTATTTGCATTTTCCTGATGACAAAGAAAAACATTTCTTTAAATGATTCTCACCCATTTCAGATTTCTCTGCTGAGAATTCTGTTTAGCTCTGTACATCATTTTCTATTTGTGTTACTTGGTTTATTGGTGTTTTAACTTTGTAAGTCTCTTATATATTTTGGATATTAGCCTTCTGTCAAAGTAGGGTTGATAAAGGTTTCTTTCCTAGTCTATATACTGGCACATTGTGTTATGGATAGCATCTTTTGCATTGCAGAAGTATTTCAGTTTCATGAGGTATCAATTATCAATTGTTGATCTTACAGCCTGAACCATTGGAGTTCTATTCAGCAAATTATATTCTGTACAAACAGATTCAAGAAGATTTCCCACTTTTTCTTCTACTAGATTTAGTGTATCCAGCTTTATATTGAGGTCTTTTATCCACTTGAACTTGAGTTTTGTACAGAGTGATAAATATGGAGCTATTTGCATATGTAGACATCCAGTTAGACCAGCACCAATTGTTGAAGATGCTTTTTTCCCGCTATTGTATGGTTTTGGTTTATTTTTTTTGGTTTTTTTTTTATTGCAAAAATGAAGTGTCCATAGGTGTGTGGTTTTATGTCTGAATCTTTCATTTGATTCTATTCAACAATCTGTCTCTTCCTATACCAATACCATGCAGTTTTTATCAATATTGTTATTTAGTGTGGCTTGTAACCAAAGATAATGATCCTTCTAGATGTTCATTATTGTTCGGGTTTGTTTTAGCTATCCTGGGGTTTTTGTTTATCCACATGAAGTTGAAAATTGTTCTTTCAAGGTCTGTAAAGGATTATGTTGGGATTCTTATGAGAATTGCATTGAATCTGTACATTACTTTTGGTAGGGTGGCCATTTTTATTTTTAATCCTACAGATCTATGAGCATAGGAGATTTTTTCATCTTCTTGTAACTTTCTCAATTTCTTTCTTCAGAGAGGTAAAGTTTGTGTCGTACAAGTCTTTCACTTGCTTGGTTAGAGTTACACCAAGATATTTTACAATATTTGTATCTATTGTAAAGAATGTTGTTTTCCTTCTCAGCCCATTTACCATTTATATAAAGGAATGGTACTGATGTTTTTCAAGTTAATTTTGTATTCATATATTTTGCTAAAGGTGTTTATCAGCTATAGAAGTGCCTTGGAAGAATTTTTGGGTTTACTTATGTATACTATCATATCATCTGTGAATAAGAACACTTTGACTTTTTCCTTTCCAATTTATGTCTGCTTGATCTCCTTTAAGAGTCTTACTGCTTTAGCTAGAATTTCAAGTACTGTCCGGCGCGCTGTTTGGTCTCGCCAGCAAGAACCCACGCGGACACACGGATCCTTCTGCAGCAATGCGTTTATTGCATGATGAAAAGAGGAAAGACCCCGGGGCCCCAGAATGGCGCTGTTATATAGCCCCGAGGCAGCGTGC
>JAPYYD010000139.1:0-19021 GCA_028551405.1 Uromys caudimaculatus | reverse complement strand
CGCCCTCTGCTGGCAGTATTTGGAGTTGATTGAGTGAGGAGCTCTCAGCAGCCTGGAAGGAGTGCTGAGGTCAGCAGGCCTCAGGAATCCTTAACATGCAAACAATCTTGAGGGGAAACCAGAAGGTCATTCCTAGCAGTTATTGTAATACCTCTCATTGCAGGCTGTTGGATTTCTGTTGTTCACTCGGTGTGATTTATATTATGTATCTGATAGTTTTTATGGATAATCGTTTGGGTTGTAAACTCCTATACTCTTGATTAAAATGAACCTAATTAAGAGAAAAAAAATATCTAAGGCAGTGAATCATCTTACGAAGGAAGTTTATTCTGTTGTACATTTGAATATGTGCCTGTACATGATTGGACAGTAACATTGCTAAGATTTCTGGGGAGCTGACCCGTGGCAATGATGGAGGAGAAATGTTGGAAGAAATTGCTCTTTTAATGGCCAGGAAGCACACATAAGATGGAGATCCAACAATCTCCTTCAAGGGAACACACCCAAGTGCCCTGCAGACGATCTAGTGGGGTTCACTTCTTAAAGCTTCCACAGCCTTCCTTTAATGCCTGTGATTTTGGGGAAATATTTAACATCAGATCCAAAGAGATTGTTCTTGCTACACATTGTCTAAGGAGGAAGCAGCAACTGAAGAGCTGTAGAGAAATTTTCACCAGCAGTAAGGCTTACTGCTATCTCTAACAAGCTGGATAATGTCACCCATTATGGGTAAAGATTCACTAATAATTATAATATGTAATAAATAACAAATACCTTTGTCTCCATAGTATGACCATATGAATCAGAACCAGCCAATTCCATTTAGAAAGACCACTCCTACTAATTGTAATATGCAAAATTTTTAACATACCATGAACACAAATGAAATAGTAAACAAGAAAGTATTTAAGTTAGCTAAGTTTAATAGCTGGTAACCATAAACTCAATACTTGGAAGCCTGAAGCAAAATGATCTCCTCAAGTTCTAGGGTAGCCTATGCTACAGAGTGAGACTTTTATCCCAAATAACAGAAAAACAAAAAAGAAAAGGAGAACATAAAAAGAAATGCTTTAATTTTCTTATTTGTCAAGTGAAAATTTCTGAATGCCTGTTACGTTCTCAATATCAGAGATATAGTATAGAGCAAATATTCATGATGTTTGCCATCTATAGGAATAAATGAACATTTCTATATAAGATGCTTTGCTTTTCCTTGTTCTTATTGTACCTATAAAGAACACAGATGTACAGCATGGCTAAATTGAGAAGCTTTGTGTTGTTTGCTTCTGGTCATCTGGTAGGTTAGTTACCCTGCCCTTGTGTTACACATTCTCTTGAGAGAGTGATACCAGTAGTTAGTTCCAGTTCTATGCCTCCTGCCTCAGGAAAAGACACTTCAATTTTCATAAACTCTTCATCTGATTTTCCCCAATGCTAACATTTTGTATGCCCTTGGTGTAATGTTCAAAATTAAGAAATTGACTGACCCATTTTTGTTATTAATAAAATTCTGACGTCAACAGTATGTCATCTCCACCTCCATCCAACTCATGTCTGTGCTCCAGGATATAACCCAGAATACCACTCCATATGTATTGGAGCATCGATTTTGTGGCTTCCTTAGTCTCAAATCATGTCTTTGGAGTGACTAAAGATAATACAATTTTCTCCTTTCTCCCTCTATATCCATTTCTTCTTTCTACCTCATTTCAATAAAATCACTGTGATTTTTTTCAAAGACTTTACTTTTTTTTTTCAGGAGAACAACTGAATAGACTTATAGCTTGATGGAATTTCAGGATATAAGTTCAATGTAAAGTAAGAGAGAAATCTTTAGGACGGGACAATAAGATCATAGACTCTTCTAAAGTTCATAAGACAATTGAACATCAGAAGATCCAGTGGAAGAAATGACTTTATCTCTAAATTTCCAGGAAAAAAAAATCTTTTGTACTTCAAAGTTGGAAGTAAATTGATCGGGTTGCTGTCTGACCTTGAATACTCCAAAGAGATTGAATTTCTATTTGTAGGAAGTCAAAGTGAAATAATCTTAGAGGCACGTGATTAGAGCTGGAGAGAGATCACAGTGAAAAGATATTCCAGAGGATACTAGAATCCTTTACAGGAAACTTGCTGCATTGCTTCAGTCTTATGACATGGGAAAATGCCATAAATATTACTTAGATGTTGACTGGCATGCTTTAATTTTCTCAAGAGTATTGAGAACCATTTAATTTTGGTAGCTTGCAAATCAGTTGTTCAATTTTACTTTGTTGTGATTCGTTATTCATTATGGGTTGTTACAAAAGTGAGTGGACTCCCATTTTTCACTTTTCCCAAGGTAAACATTATGTTTTATTTTTCACACAACTCTAAGTTCTTGTTTTATTGAAGTTTATGTTTTTTTCCTCATGCCTGTGACAGGGATAATGAATCTATAATTGATTGTTGGATAAATTAATATTTTAGGTGAAATTATGAGAGGTTTATGTTTTTAAAGGTACAAAAGAAAACAAGTGTTAAATTTGTGGAAGATTTTTTTTTTAGAGTAAAAAAAAAAGATCATCTTTTAAGGTGAATGTTATTGGTAGTTTTTCTGCCATTGCATGTCTTTGAAGTCTAGAGCAAATCCCACTTAACAACAAAAAGGTAACTCTCTCTTGGTGACAAAGAGGTAGTTCTCAAAAGTCTCTGGTTACTTTCTCTTCATGTCCATCAATGAGATGTGACTGTAGACTTCTTTAAAAGTCAGGTTTGTAGGTGGTAGATGTTGTTATTTTGTTGATATATTGCCAATTCTTCCATTCCCATCAGAGGGACAGTTATGATTGGTCATTCTCTTCAGAGCAATAAAGGACTTGTCATTTTGCTTTATGGGCAGTTACGACATGTTCACGTTCTTGATAGAAATTTTAAGGACAATTCACCTTTCCAGGCTACAACAAGGATGATGTCCTTGGTATAAAGCATGCTCCTTCAGCCTGCCTCTCCCTAAGGACAACATAAAGACCTGGACCATTTAAAGAGATACATCTAGGACACACTATGAATAAGGGACAAATGCTCTTAAAAACCAGTGAAAAAGAGGTGTTTGGTACTATACCACACCTTCCATAAGACTACCCCTATAGTCACTCCACCATTTCTGCTAGCATTGAATCACATCCAGCTTGCCAGTTATCCCTAATGGTCCTTTGTACAAATAAAGTCATTGATTTCTCTTACAGCTCAGAAAACATTAGAATATTTTCTTCTTGTTATTGTGGTCTAGGCTCGATTAAGTTACATCTTAATTTTTACTTGCTGGTCCACCTGGAACTTATGTTTAACATTTTAAAAATTAAATTTTAATTATCTTACTTACTTATTTAGGTGTGTGTGTGTGTGTGTGTGTGTGTGTGTGTGTATTCCCAGGTATGTTTATCTCTCTCCTGATATCTTGTGGGAATCTGGGGATCAAACACAAGTTGTCAGACCTGCCTTCAAGTACCTCTCTCTGATGAACCAACTTGCTGACCTCTCTTCAAGAATTTTAAAACTTGCAGTTCTATGAGAAAATTTTCTTTTTACACATTCTATCAGTTACCATTAATTTTGGTGAGTTATATTTTTAGTTAATTATTCATTTATTTCAAATTTTCCTTTTGTAATTGTTCTATTTTACTACGATCATTATTTTTTTAAATTAAGTAATCAATTGTTCACTTTACATCCTGTTCTCTGCCCCTCCCACAATCCTTTCCCTCATCCCCCCTCCTCTTTTCCTGTGAGGAGGTGGGGTCCCTGTGGGTATCCCCCAACCCTGACACATCACATCAAGTCTGTGAGGCTAGGCACACTCTCTCCCACTGAGGCCAGACAAGGCAGCCCAGCTAGAATTTATCCCACATACAGGCAACAGCTTTTGAGATAGCCTCCGTTCTATTTGTTTAGGATTCACATAAAGACCAAGGTGCACGTCTATTAAATATGTGAGGGAGGCTTAGGTCCAGCCCTTGTATGCTCTTTGTTTTGTGGTTCAGACTTTGAGAACTCCACGGGTCCAGGTTAGTTGACTCTGTTGGTCTTCCTGTGGAGTTCCCCTCTCTTTCGGGCCTGTAATCCTTCTTCGTATTCTTCCATAAGTATCCCCCAGCTCCATCCCGTGTTTGGCTGTAAGTGTCTGTCTGTCTGAGTCAGCTGCTGGGTACATCCTCTTAGAGGACAGCCATGCTAGACTCCTGTCTGCGAAATTTTCATAAAAAGTAATACTAATTAGTTATACATGATTTAATGAATTCATTTCCAATCTTCCCTTAAACTACTAAAGTTTGTATTTGTATTGGCACAGAAAAACGTGTGAATGATTCAAAATTACCATCTAAATGTAAAACATCAACTTTTAAGAAGAAATATTTGAGTAAAAATTCAGTTGTGTTATTTTTAATCATCACCATACAAGTAACATATTTTCAAGTGCTAAAATAGGCCACCATCTATGTTAAAACAAAGTGTCTTAAGGGAACATTGCCTGCTTCTGTATTTTCATCCAAGTACATAATCTCTGCCATGAAAAAAATTAGAAAATCTCATTAGAAAGATTTTGGCTGGTAGTGTGAAAATTTAATAATCTTGCTTTTATTATTACTGTTGACAGATAAAAAAGTTAAATCAGAGATCAACTGGGCTGTGGACTAAGTCATAAAGGAATATTGATTCATCATCTACATTTAAATCGATAACTTGATACATGATAGAAGCTTTCCTACCAACTATTTTGGCCAACATGAAGTTAGGTGAGAATTGTAATAGACTGTGTGATAAAATGCAAACTCAAAATGACAGTGACTTGAGACTTTAGAGACTTGAGACAAGATGAAACTTACTGGGGAACAATGGTGTTCTGATATAGAAATGAAATCACCACGGTATACACTAAAAGCTTTCCTTCACAATCAACACAAGTTGAGACAATATTTTTATGGTTTACTTCTCTTAAAGAGATAACTGCAAATTTGGTGGCATGTCTCAATGATCACGTACCAAGCACATAACATACCTTTGTGTTTGAGTTAGTGTTACTACCGTTGTGATGAAACATCACAACCAAAAGTTACTTTGGGATGAAAGGGTTTATTTGTCACATATACCCTCAATCACAGTCCCCTGAAGGTAGCCAAGGCAGACATTCAAATTAAAAGGGAACTTGAAGGCAGGAACAACCATGGAGGGGTGCTGCTTACTGGCTTACTCCCATGGCTTCTTAATCTGCTTTTTTATAGAACCTAGGACCACCATCCCAGGAGTGTTCCCAGCCACAATGGACTGGGCTCGCTCCTATCACTCACTAACTAAAGAAAATGCCTTACAGGTTTGCCTACAGCCACATCTTATGTAGGCATTTTTAAATTGAAGATCTCTTCTCTCAGATGACAGTAGTTTATGTCAAGTTGACATAAAACTAGCTATGTCATGCTTTGTTTAGTACTTACCATCACTCTAACAGACACACACACACACACACACACACACCTTAAAACACACAAACAATACAAATAGCCCAATATTTGTAGGGATAATCTCTTGTGTATTGTGTGGAAGCATCACCTGTCAATAAAAATCTAATAGCCAATAACTGAGGCAGCATTAGGAGGTGGGACATCCAGTGGGAGAGAGGAACCCTGGGAAATAGATGCGGGAGATTCGCCACACACTCAGTGAAGTTGGATTTATGAAACTGTGGGGAGGAAAGTATAAAAGGGTTAGTTAAAAGTTAGGAGAGGTATAGCTGGGTCCTCAGGCAGTATTATATCCAATTTTCTGAGGGTCCGCCAAACTGATATCCAGAGTGGTTGTACCAGCTTGCAATCCCACCAACAATGGGGAGACCTGGAAAGGGGAAAACATTTGAGATGTAAATAAAGTATCAAAAAAAGGTTAGAAGAGCTCCCAGGGACTAAACCACCAACCAAAGAGTACACATGGAGGGACCCATGGCTCCAGCTGCATATGTAGCAGAGGACGGCCTTATCTGGCATCTGCTGTCACCTGAGTTTTTGATCTTAGCCATTCTGACTGGTGTGAGGTGGAATCTCAGGGTTGTTTTGATTTGCATTTCCCTGATGACTAAGGATGTTGAACATTTCTTAAGGTGCTTCTCGGCCATTCGATATTCCTCAGTTGGGAATTCTTTGCTTAGCTCTATACCCCATTTTTTAATAGGGTTATTTGATTCTCTAGAGTCTAACTTCTTGAGTTCTTTGTATATATTGGATATTAGCCCTCTATTGGATGTAGGATTGGTAAAGAGCTTTTCCCAATCTGTTGTTTACCATTTTTTCCTATTGTCCTGGGCATATACCCATAAGATGCTCCAACATGTAATAAGGATACATGCTCCACTATGCTCATAGCAGCCATATTTATAATAGCCAGATGCTGGAAACAACCCCCTCCCCCGGTGCTCCAGGAGACTGGACCACCAACCAAAAAATGCATATGGAGGGACCCATGGTGCTAGCCACATATGTGGCAGAAGAGGGCCTTGTTGGCCATCAGTGAGAGGAGAGGCCCTTGTTTTTGAGGGTGTTAGATGCCTCAGTATAGGGGAATGCCAGGGAGGGAAGACGGGGGTGGGGTGGGTGCGTGGGTGGGGGAATACCCTCATAGAGGCAGAGATGGGATAGGAAGTTTCCAAAGGGAAAGGGGAAAACACTTGAAATGTAAATAAAGTATCGAAAAAAAAAAAAAAAGTTAGGAGAGCTCCCAGGGACTAAACCACCAACTGAAGAGTACACATGAAGGGACCCATGGCTCCTGCTGCATATGTAGCAGAGGATGGCCTTATCTGGCATCAATGGAAGGAGAGACCCTTGGTCCTGTGAAGGTTCGATGCCCCAGTGTAGGGGAATGCCAGGTTGGTGAGGTGGAGTGGGTGGGTGGTTGGGAGAGCACTCTCATAGAAGCAGGGGAATGGGGGGATGAGATAGGGGGCTTGTTGGAGGGGAAACTGGGAAAGGAGATAATATTTGAAATATAAATAAATAAAATATCCAATAAAAAAATAAATAAATAAAGTTAGGAGCTATTCAGGGAACAAGCCTAGCTTATTTCCTAGGCATTTTTAAAATAAACAATAAATTTCTGAGTCATTTTTTGGGAACTGGGGTGCAGATGGAAAAGCTTGCATTTATAAATATCATTTAGTCTATAATTCAAAGAGTTCAAAGTACATCATACATACAGACAATACCACAGTCCAATGTCAGTTAGTCTGTATACTAAGAGTTCAAAGAACATATGCTAAGAAGGATGTATACTAAAACTTCTACTTGGCAAACTGTGTTTGGATTAAGAATGAAAATTGCATTTCGATTTTGAGATTGCTGAAGTCATGAAACCATACTTCTTTCTGATGCATCTGAAATTTTGAGTGTGTCTCCTCGGGTCAATGGAAGTTCTTGTCCAGAAAGCTTTCCTGGATTTCCTGGGATTGTCCAGACCTTTCTTTTGTTTCTACCCTGTGGCCTGGATTCATTCATCACAGCAAGAATTATACAGCATGTCTTTGATGTGCTAGGAGCTGTCCTACCTCATGGGTCACAGAATGGCAAAGAGAAAAGACAAGATTCCTGCTCTCACAGAAAGGACTCTGTGGGAGTTACAGATAAACAAATGCTCAGATCACTGACAAACACCATGAAGGAACAAAGTGCTCCATAGACAAGCAGGGAAGCTTTTTCTTATCATGGCTGTAGAAGGCCTCTGTGGGGAGTTGACATTTGAATGAAATAAACTGCAGAAGGAACTAGCCAATATGTAGATTGTCATCCTTGTAGCAGGACTTAAAGACAAAGTTCTGCCAGACAAAGTATGCTTGGTTCACGGTGCAGAAAAACGGAGAGAATGTAGGAGATGTAGCTTGAGATCAAGTGATATTACCTTTTCTAGGACATTTCAGTGGGATCAATGATTTGGAGTTTTATTCAACATCCATGAGAAATTCGTGGAAGATTTAGACAAGGCAGATCTGCAAACTATAAGGCTGGCAATGGGGCACATTGGTTAAAGCAAGAGAGATATAAGCAAACGGAAAACAATTTTACTTTTACACACTATGCTGATTTATTTGCTCATCCATATTTATTTGTCTCCAAGCTACAGCTTCCTTAGAATAATCACTGTATCACTTATCTTCTGCCTCCGCTCTCACCTCAAACATTTAAAACTAAGAGATAAGGATATAAATATAAATTCTTCCTGGAAGATTATATTTTCATTCTTGTTGTTCTCTGATATAGTATAACCAGCATTTGGGAACCGAAGGCATTTGTTTTAATTTCATTGGAATTGAAAGCAAAGAAATCTGGTTTGTGACAACAGATGAAGTGAACATTCAAGGCCAGGCCAGCTGTGTGCTTCAGAGGGAGGTGTCCTTTGTAAGTGATGACATTACAGCGTTCTCTTATCATTTGTGCTGATATGGGATGTGGAGACCACAGTTGAACTCTTATCATAAACTCACTATTTTTGTTTTTCCTTGAGTTGCTTCACTTATTTCTGTTGCACACTGAGTTCTATTTCTGTTCTATGCAATTAATTCTTAATGTTTACTTACTTCTTGAGTAATTTGGGAAAAACTATTTAATTTCAACATTTCAGTTTTTAAATATTTGAAAAAATTACTTTAGGATGTTTGAAAAAGCCACAGTGACATATTATTTCATATTTATTTAAATTGCATAAAATCTACATTGATATATTTAAGTGAACACACATATACTTTAATTAAAGCTGGACCACTTGGGATAAAAATGCTGCCCCCCACACTCCCCAAACCATAAACTACCTAACAAAAATTCTCATGTAAGGCACAGAAAAGCTACTTTTGAGTTGTTGATCAGTGGAGTCCAAACAACTCAACGAAACAATGTAGGCTAAGGCCTTTGCTCTTGGTGCCTACTAGAGACAAAAGGTTAAACTCTATTGCTGAAAACAGCACACAGGTGAGACTCAGAACTTGGAGAAATTGATCTGGATCTGATCTAGAATCGACTCCTTGAGGATGAGTCATCACAGTATGTGAAGGGACTGTACAAGTCGCCAAGGAAGAACAGCAAAGAATAGTCTTATCTAGTTGCAACACTCATGAGCCACAACCATGGCCAGCACAGCAAGATAATCTGAAAAGTACAATAGTGGCACGTATATGCTGGTGGCAACCAACACCTCCTACTTAAGTTTAAGGCCTTCTCAAAAGGAGGGAATTCATGCCTGGCCCTGTATACTATCCATTGTTGGCAAGGTCATAAAACCTAGAGGAAAGCCTTCCACTGCCAGTTTCCTAAACCAGCAGAAGCTCTAACTGTATTCTGAATGTTATCTTTACATCCATTAAAAAAATGTAGCTAACCTACAGGTCGAATCTCAGGGTTGTTTTGACTTGCATTTCCCTGATGGCTAAGGACATTGAACATTTCTTTAAGTGTTTCTTGGCCACTAGAGATTTCTATGTTGAGAATTCTCTGACTCTGTATTCCTTTTTAAAATTTTGTTCATAGGTATCTAACTTCTTGAGTTCTTTATATATTTTGGATATCATTCCTCTATAGGATCTTTATCTGTAGAAAACAGGCTCATTCTATAGGCTGCTGTTTTGTTCTATTGATGGTGTGTCTTTTGCCTTAGAGCTTCGTTTCAGTTTCAAGTGACAGCACATGCTGGTGAGGCTGTAGGGCAAGAGGAACACTCTTCCATTTCTGGTGGGAGGGCAAACTTGGACAACTACTCTGGAAATTAATAGGGCAGTTTCTCAGAAAATTGGGAATAGTTCTACCTTGAGACCAAGCCATACCATTCCTGGGCATATACCCAACAGATACGGAAAGGAGACTTGCTCATCTTATCCTCATAGCAGCTTTATTTGTAATAGCTAGAAATTGGAAACAACCCAGATATCCCTCAACCAAAGAATGGATACAGAAAATGAGGTTCATTTACACAATGGAATACTACTCAGCTATTAAAAACAAGGATATCATGAAATTTGAGGCAAAGTGGATGGAATTAGTATCCTGAGTGAGGTAACCCAGACACAAAAGGACATGTATGGTATGTACTCACTTCTAAGTGGATATTAACCATAAAGTGGGATATCCACATTATAATCTATAGACTCAAAGAAGCTAAATAACAAGGAGGGACCAAAGGAGGATGCTTGAATCTCATTCAGAAGAGGAAATACAATAGTCATCTGAGATGGAGAGAAGGAGGGAATAGGGCAGGGGATCAGTTGTAAAGCGATCTGGGGAGAGAAGGCCTGGGCAGTGAACAGAAATTGGCAGAGGTGGGTGGGGGTAAAGGGGCATCTCTAGGATGTGCCAGAAACCTGGAATGGGGGAGGCTCCAGGGTGTCTATGAAGGCTGAGACTCCGAGCAATGGCAGACATGGATCCTGAACTGAACATCTTCCTGTATCCACACAGGACTTTCCATGGAGGAATAAGTACACAATCCCACCCACAAAACCATAGACCCAAAATTTGTCCTGTCTACAAGAAGTTCAGGGGCAAGGATGGAACAGATACTGAGGGAATG
The DNA here is from genome assembly GCA_028551405.1 of Uromys caudimaculatus. Taxonomy (NCBI): domain Eukaryota; kingdom Metazoa; phylum Chordata; class Mammalia; order Rodentia; family Muridae; genus Uromys; species Uromys caudimaculatus. The sequence goes on along the minus strand of JAPYYD010000139.1, from coordinate 8,446 downwards.
GCCAACCAATGGCCAACTTGACACCTGTACGATGGGTAACAACCAATCCTGACATTATTAATACTTTGTTATGCTTGCAGACAGGAGCCTAGCTTATCTGTCCTCCGAAAGACTCCACCTAGCAGGTGATTGAAACAGATGCAGAGACTCATGCCAAACACTGGACAGAGCTTGAGGAATATTGTGAAATAGTTGATGGATGGACTGAAGGACAGAGAGGGGATAGGGACTCGTTCCACAAGAAGATCAATAGAGTCAACTAACCTGTACTCTTGGGAGCTCCCAGAGACAGAACCATCAATCAAGGAGCATGCAAAAGTTGGACCTAGGTGACCCTGCACATATGTAACTACACATGTGTTACCTGGTCTTTATGCAGATCTCCCAACAACTGGAGTGGACTCTCCCTGACTCTGTTGCCTGCCTGTAGACCCTGTTCTACTGAGTTGTCTCATCTGGCCTCAGTGAGAAAAGATATGCCTAGTCGTGCAATGACTTGATGTGCCAGGGTGGGTTGATACCCAGGAGGTAGGCTCCCCCTACTCAGAGAAGATGAGGAAAAATGGGGGAGGGGCTGTGTGAAGGGGTACTGGGAGGTGAAGGGATTAGGGATGGAAACTGAATAAATAAATAAATTAATGGACAAATATAACTATCCCCCCCCCTCATCAAAGCAGCACCTTTTTATAGCAGATGGAGATCATTACAGAAAGCCACAAATAGGTAAAATACAGAGATCTAATGATCACAGGTTGCTCGTCCGCCAATTGCTATTTTTCCAGGTACAACTCTTATACCCAAGGCTCAACAAACATCAAGGAAGTGGAATTGGAAAGATGGTAAGAGTCTGAGGAAGAGCAGAATGTCTGCTTTGAGATTGTCTCTCTCTGTGCAAATATTACATATTTATTATTCATTTAATATGTTTTTATGTTTTCAAATTTCTTTTTAATTACATCATTCCCACCTTTCTCTCTCTTACTGCGCCTATGCTCCTTTTTACCCTCTTTCAAATTCATGCCTCTTTTTCATTAATTATTGTTATAGACATCTAGTACGTGAATAAAATATGCTCAGTCCATATAATATTACTATATGTGTGTGATCTCAGAGTTGACCCTCTAAAAGAGAATGAGAGGGCAAGCCATGGGGCTTAGGGAGAAGAGGATGATCTGGGAGGAGTTTACGAGGGGGGGGATGCTAGAGGTATGTTCAAAATATGCTTATGAAATTCTCAAAGAATTAATTATGTTTTAAATTTAAGTATTACATATGTATATCTGTGTGGGTATGGTATATATGCATATTTGTGAGGGTACATGGAACTTTGCTGAGGCCAGAAGAAGGTATCTTATCTTTCCGAGGTTGGGTTACAGGCATTAGTGGGACACCTGCCTTGTTGATAGGATCTGCTCTTTGTTCATCTTGATTATGTGGCAAACAATGTCAATTGCTCTTTCTTCTCTCTGTTCCTTAACTTCTGTAAGTCCTACCTTCATTCTCCTTTAAATAGTTTTCATATTTACTATAATACCTGGAGAAAATATAGTGCAGATAACGTAACTAGTGTTTCATTATCTTCTTCCTGGGTCCAATTGATCATATGAAATATGTAGGGTAGCTGTCATGGAGAATTGGGTGGGAACTAAAGGCTAGACAAGTGGGATTAAGGGTGATGTGCTTTGGGAAGAAGATAAAATAAAGATGAATTGCTCTGTCCCTAGAAAATTCTGGCCTAATCACTCTTATTGATTGATTAAGATGAAACTGGAACCGATGATTACTGCTTAGAAATCTAGTCCAACTACAGTCCCAACATAGTTAGATATGCCAAGTTGACATCTGCCACAGGTGGTGCCAAGCTACACTTGGGACCGTGATGGATATCGTGAGTATCATGATTTATCGTGCTCCCTTGAAACTTTTTCAGGATCACCCTAATGACTTAATTGGATCTTCAGTAATGTGACTTTGTATTTTATGCTGTGGAACTTTGATGTCTCATTTATTATAACACGGTAGGATTTTACAATAATAAAGTCCACTGAAAAGTTACTACGAACAAAACCCATCAAATTATGTATAAATGTTTTCATGTAGAACACAACACTCAGGGTGATGTGAAATAGCTATCAATAACCTTTATCTTTGTAATTATGATTATTACAATTGGAGGGTGAGTATAGAATGGGGTGAAACAATTGGGAATAGCATTAATGCAAATAGCTGAGGTGAGAACTGGCAAATTGCATGTTACTTCTCCTTAGACTTAAACTAATTGTTGTTGGATAAATAGTTAATGTTTTAAACAGAAGAATTGGCAGTGGGGTTCTCTGTTGGTAATTTTGCCCATACATATGCTCCTTCTGTGCCTAGAGATAGTGTTATTTTTACATTCCTGTCACCACTCTGCTCTGTTTTATAAGAGAAAACATTTCAAAATATGAACATTTGGGATTTAGTTTATTCATCTTAAAACACTCATCTTTTTAACTTGCATTCATTTCCCATGATATATGAAGCTTGTAGACTTTGTGCTACTTAGGATTTGTAAAGCAATTATTAAAGTCTTTGATATTTATAAAGGATCTGAAGCTTTCAGAGTGGTTAATAATTGATTACCCAAATGAATCAACCTATCAGGCTATAATAAATTTTTAATATTTTTTGAGTGAAGTGATGCATTTCTTGAAGATGTTTGAAGTTATATTGTTCTTTCTTTGGTATTTAAAATGCCACAATACAGTTTAACACTTTCTAGTAAGTAAAGTTTTTTGGTTTTTGTATCATATTTAATCTGTTTTTTTTAAACAAATAAACCAAGCACATAATATCGTCAGTGGGTTTATAATTATAATTTAAACATTGAAGGTTGAACTTTATATTCATATTTTGTTGTGTGTCTGATGCTTTGTATGTTTTTCTATTTTATGAAATCACTTAGGATAGTTTTGCTGTTTTGACTGTGTTTCTCCTTATACGAAGTTATTTGCCCTGCATTCAATGATCTCTTTTAAATTAGATGTCTATGAGCAACTTGCTATTCAGTCAGAAAACAAAACTGCTTTATTTAGCAATACAATCTCTTACAGCTGCAGTCAAAGTAAAAAGCCTGCCTGATAAACTCTCTGTTTAAAAGCCTTTAAGAACACAGTTTGTTATCAGTACTATCCATTTACTCAGTATTCTTTCAACAATGGAGTACATACTTCGTGTGTGCATGGTGGATTCTGTGAATTTTCCCATTATTAAAGAGAGCAGTGATTTAAAAAGAAAAGGGGTACATGAGCTTGGTGGGGGGGGGGGGAAGTGATCTGTGGGCAAGGGAGGGCCTAAAAAGAGAGGCTGAGGTAAATTTGATCAAAACATACATGCATGTATGAAATTCTCAATTTTAAAAAAAGGAACACAAAAGAAAATGTTTGTAAATATGGGGGAGTTTGACTCTTGAGCCACTCATGAGTTGACACCACCTAAGGAGTGCCAACAGAAACTTTTATGAGGCAAAGACATCATAGTTGGTGAATGAGAAAAGGGCCTAGCTAGGTAGCAGTTGATGGTTATTAGTTGCTTAAGCTTCAGTTACAGGGATTAGTTTGTTCTTTTGAGAAACCTGGGTTTTAAAATAGACTCTGCCAAATGGCTTCCATGTGTGATTTTAGAATTGAAAGGAGAGGAAAAGGGAGAAAAAGTGTCCATCCAGAGGAATGTGGCTGTAAAAATCATTGTGTATGCAGTCGATGGCTCACACATGTAATTCCAGCACTCAAAAAACTAAAACAGGGTTGTCAAGAGTTTGAGCCAGTCTATTCTACATAGTGCAACTGTTAGAAATAAGTAAGTAAGTAAATACATACATACATACATACATACATACATACATACATACATACATAGACAAACATAGAAAGGAGAAGGTGTTAGAATGAAGGCTAGGCAGGTAAGAAAAATTACTCATCTTGTAGAGGACAGCATTAGTTCCCAATACACACAGACACACACAGACACACAGACACACACACACAGAGAGAGAGAGAGAGAGAGAGAGAGAGAGAGAGAGAACATGTCTCCTAGAGCTCAATAGAGAACAGTAAGTATGAGATCAATTACATAAATGGCTGTGACTCTGAAAACAACTAGATCTAAAGTGACACACAGTGCATATGTCGATGTGTGTGTGGCAGATATAACAGGAGTTTGCAAAGTGAAAAAGCCGGAAAGTGAATTACTGAAATGAAAGAATGGGCCCACATTTGCAAAATGTTGGCATTTGGAATAGGTGAACAGTAATGAGGAAGAGATGAAGAATGAGAAATGTTAAAGAAATGTATTAATTGTAGGTATTTCTCTTATTTATGGATAAATCATGAGGCCGACTAGGTGAATAAGAAATACAACTGCAAAGAATAACAATTATAGAGTGGTAGAGAGTTGACTCAGAACTTAAGAACACTTGCTGCTCTCACAAAGGACCCAGGTTCGGTTCTCAGCATCTATATGGTGGCTCACAATCACCTGCAACTCCAGTTTCAATGGATCTGATGCCCTGCTCTGACCTCTGTGGGTACCTGACATGCATGTGGTTCACATAAATGCATGCAGGCAAAACACTCATCCACATAACAGAATAAATCTAAAATGAAAAGAATAAGAGAGAAGCAGTGGAAAATAAAACATTGTTACAGGATAGATATAAATTGCTTAAAAGGCGTGAGAACAAGACCCGGATTTTGCACAGTGTGTTTCTCTGGCTACGGTTGTATATGACCTTTAAGAAGTTTCCATTGTTGTCTACAGCTGTGAAAAATTGACCAGATCTTCACAGAGCCCTTAATAATCTAATAAACACCATGACTCCAACAGGAAGAAATATATCATGTGTTTTCCCCCAAGTTTATTGGTCATAAACTTTTTTCTCGCTAGTGTCTCCAGGGATGGCACTACTGACTAAGGGGACATATTAAAAGAGATGTATCAAGAACTGGAAGAGAAGAGAGACAAATTTAGACCAAATATTTTTCTTTGGCCTGAAGCTTTTCATCTTGCAGAGTCTTGATTCAAAGTCACTCTTATCCCTGATCCAGCAGGTTTTTCTTTTGAATCTTCTACAAAGATAAACTTTGTGATCTCTTATATGTGTATCTTCATATACATGCATCTTTACATAAAGATGTGTGTGTATGTACATCTGCATAGACACATGTACATATGACCAAGTGTGAGGCACATACATAATTCAACATCTTTTGTTTTTCTTACATATTACTTTTTTTGTATCAATAGCAAATAATATCCACTAACCTCAACGACATGCCAATTTTGATTGTGGTTACTAACAATATATGACACAAAAAGGAGTAATAGAAATTCCTTCTGATGTAAAGAGGAAAAAATATATAAAAAGTAGGAAAAATATAATAATGGAGGAAGTGTTATGAGATGCTGTCCCAGTCTGCAAATGTGTTACAGCATAGAAATTCTTCAGGGATCAATAACAACAGCGTTTATGCATGCCATATGGAAATATTTCTTCAGCAGAGTTCCTGCATTGCTATTTAAATGGAGAATAAATGTTATGCTAGCAATATTTTTATATAGCCAAGAATGTTGAGTTTTTATTTTCTCTCCCCTACATCTGGATAGTAAATAAAAGATAAAACTCAGTTACCAAAATAGTTATTTATAGAATTTATGTAGCATAATTAAACATGGATCTTCTACAATAATATCTTGAAAGAGTAGTCATTATTTTTCAAAAGCATTAAGTTCAATTAGTAGATAAATATGTATTCAATATAATGTTTTTATGGATCACTGGCCTTTAATTTGCAGTCTGATATGGGCATTAACAATGACGTGTACATAGTAGTCTGCTAATTAAAATGGGAAACTTTTGTACTTTGGAATTTCTAAAGCTGTTTTCGAATTGTGTTTTAAAAGATACTGACCATTTACTATTTCTTTTAAAGATCCTTTCTATACAATAAGAATACACTTAAACTTTGTTTTAACATTTTAAGCTTTTACATATTCAAGCACTGCATTTTAAAAAGCAGAAATTTGCGATCACAGGAAAGTTTCAAAAAGTGGAAAATGAATCAAAAAAATACTACAGCTGGATAGAATTTCAATCACTGAGCTCCCAACCCTTCGTAGTGGCTTTCTTTTGGTACATATGGGTTCTAGATGTCTGTCTCAGCTTATAAATTATGGGTGTACATTGTATTACTGTTCAATATAGGACCACACTGTATATGCCATGTCATTTGTTTATGATGCATTTTCTCCTAGCTGTACTGGAGGGAGATTTAGGGCTCCCGGTTGCCAAGTGGCATACATTTGCTTCCTGAGCTCTGGCAACCCTCTGGAGTTGTCTGTTCCCAGGCTTTAACACCCAATTGCACTACTTTCTCACAGTGAACCCCACTGTCTTTTGCATAAAGGAACAAGCAGATTTGATCATTATGTAGTTCCCAAAGCATGATACCCTTTTGTGTTCAGGGCAGGAAGGAAGAAAAAAACTCTTTGTAAATTCTAAATAATATGTTTACCCAAATACTAAAGCTGTAATGCTTGGGCACTAGATATTTCTTTAGCCAATAGAATTGGGGGAAGAATGGTCTATTACTCAAAAACAAAACAAATAAAAAACCTAATTAAACTAGAGAATCACACACAAAGAAATCCCTGATGCCTAATGACTGAATTTAAAACTTAAGTGCACATTTATTTACCAGCCTTAGACATTTTTAAGGCATCTTAATGAGAGTCTTTCTAGATTTCATGATTTTGTCCAAATTTGTTATCTTGATCACCCACATGAATTCAAAATAATTTTCCAGTAGTCTAGTCTTACCATTTTTCTTCCTAAAGCATTTAATTTAGCTTCAGTAGAAAACTTTCTGAACTCACATTTCATGAGTTTCCAAAGTATTTAATTAGATTGGGTAATTACTTTCTGTGAATGGGGATGAACAGATCTGAGCTTTTGGTTTTAGTTCTGAGAAAGAACACAATGGGCTCTACTGTGGGAACAGTTCAGCGCAGCTCAGTGTGTGGCCCATTGGTCGTGAATTTTCAGCAAGCAGAGGGTTTCCTACAGTACCAATAGAATTCCCACTTAATTAGCAGGATTTGTTAAGGCAACGTCATCATATTCCAGCTCGCGTTGCAATCATCTATGGGTCCTTTTATAAAAATGAACTTCATGCTTTAGTCCAGGGCCTAGAAAATCAAAACATTTTATGTTAATCCACTTGTAAATTTAATCATTAGTATACATTCAAGGTGATTCTTGTGTGCTACTTGAGAACCCTTGGTTGCTAATTCACTTGTACTGTATGGGTCAATTTATATAACACTGTATTGTTTTAATATACTGTAGGACTTTCCCTTCAATGATTTTACTCTTCCTGAATAATTCTACATAATTATTTTACTAGGTTGAATGAAAATATTTTTTTTATGGTTGGGGGGGATTGTATTGATTATTTAGGTGAAAGTAGAGAGAAAATTTTTACTTTTTAAAAAAAAAATTACCACAAATATGTGGAAGCTTTCTACAGTACTAGATTTCCAGAAGACATTTCAGAAGTCTTTAGTATTAATTATCCCTCTTCATACTCCATCTTCTATTTTGTCTTCCCACTCCCAAGACTCATTTATCAACATGGAATAGGACCCTGAAACATTTTAAGAGGGCAAAGTTAGTGGGCATCTGAAGAAAGTACAGTATTTGTGACATAGGATGCCAGGGCCATTGTGAACATAAACTCACAGTGGCTGTGACAGTACGCACAGGATCTGCAAAAGATCAAGGCAGCTAAAATCTCAATAAGGGTAGGGGAAGGCCTCATTGAATCCCACCACTAGCAGAAAACTAGTAAGTTTTCTTGAGGGATTCAAACCCTAAAAGACTGCTTTTACTTTGTAGATATCAGTGTTTATAAAAAACAAAGAGCAGGGGAAGTTGGGAGAAAAAGAGGAACGGGGGATAAGGGAGTCTAGAAGGGAGGGTTCAGTGGATGGACTGAATCAAAGCATAGTATGCATATGCATGATGGTCTCAAACAATAAAAAACGGGAAAAAACAGATGTTTTAATGAAAAAAAAGAGATGTTCTAATGGAGTGGTTCTCAGCTTTCCTAATGCTGCCACCCGTAATGCGGTTTCTCCTGCTGTGCTTGTTTGTGGGCGCAAATGGCGCAGGGTAGAGTGAAGTCCCAGGTGCTGTGGCTCTGGGAGGGATGGGAGGTTTGGGAAGCTTGGCCGCGTGGCTCTGCCCACAGTCTGCTGCGCAGGTGGGGTGTCCGGCGCGCTGTTTGGTCTCGCCAGCAAGAACCCACGCGGACACACGGATCCTTCTGCAGCAATGCGTTTATTGCATGATGAAAAGAGGAAAGACCCCGGGGCCCCAGAATGGCGCTGTTATATAGCCCTGAGGCAG
>JAPYYD010000138.1:7121-19069 GCA_028551405.1 Uromys caudimaculatus | reverse complement strand
CCTGCAAGTCGGATCCCACAGCACATGAGGGGCTATGCGGACAGATAACATGTAGGTGTCTAGGTGATTCCTGGAAGAGGTTTTAATTTTTGATAACACACGGATTAGTTGTTTGAGCAAGACGTAGTTTGTTTGTGGCATCTTCTGCAGAATACTGTACATAGAAAAAGGAAAATTTTACTGCTGATTGTCTTACAGGTAATGTTACTTACAAAACTCTAAATACAAATAAAACCAGGCTAAATGATTTGTAGACCAGCTCATAGTATAATCAGAATTCAAAAGATGTAAGTGTATACAGCTAAATTATTGCCTAAACTATTTTTGGCAAATCACTTCTCGCTATAGAATTATGTGAAATTTTTAAACATTATGTATGAATTTCTGTGTACTACATCTATAACTGCTAGCCAGCGAACCCAGAGGAAGGTGACAGGTCATCTGGAAATAGAATGAATGAAGATTTTTGCCAGCCATGTGTGTTCCATGTATGGAAGCATAGTGGTTTTAAACAGTGAACTAACTTTCCAGCCACCATGGGGACACATTCACTATCTAAGGTAGTATGGATCCATGTAAAACTCTTGGGATGCTCTGGAACATAAGGAGCTGAAAGCACACTAATGACCCTACATATTGCAGTTATAAAATCTTCTGCTATCAGTAAGGCAGAGATGCTGGAATCTTGAGTAGAAATAGGAGCTAAAAGTTCCTGTTACCTAAGAAATCATTCGGTGGAATATCCTACAGAAAAATGATTAAAAGAATCAAAGCTATACTTGACCCAGATTTCTCTAGGTAGTTATAGTCAAAAAATTCAAACTCAGTAATAGCTTCATGTTCTAATCAATGGCATATATTTAACATGTGCAATATTCACAATAACATTGTAATAACATTAGGATGCAAATATCCCACAGGCATTATACATACATATTTCTTTTAATTTGTTTCCCATAAGAACTCAAACCAAGACTCTAATCTAACCTGCATAACTGTGTATCATAGGCTGTCTTCCAAACTGTGACATTTATAATGTGGAAGACTCTCAAGTGGTGGGTTACAGACACGGTCCAACACTCTTGCTTGAGAAATGTAACTGTTTATAAAGTGACTATACATGTCTGAGGAAAGGAAACCTCTTGGAATGGGGCATCATTCCAGTTTATAATCCTGTAAAAACAAGCCTAGGTACCTTCAAAATGTATTGCTTCTAGCTTTCTGAAATTCCCCAGGCACTTACTGTATCATTACCTTTGTATTGCAGAAATATTTTCCCGCTCAGATTCTTCATCAGACACACTAATCCAATCCCAATATAAGTCTTCAGAAAGCAAGCTTCCTGGAATATTTTTAATAATATCCTTTTTTAATGAAAAAAAAATCGAGAAAAGTAATGGTAAATATACATTGTAGAAAGAATTTGACAAATATTTTTATTTAAAAATAGCAATGACTTTATTAAATTTGCAGGCAAATGGACAGAACTGGAAAATATCATCCTGAGTGAGGTAACTCAGTTCCAAAAAACCAACAGGGTATGTACTCACTGAGAACGGGATATTAAGTGGATATTAGTGTGGGGGGTCCCAGATTGAAGAGTTGGAGACGGGCCTGAAGGAGCTGAGGGAGTTTGCAGCACCATGGATGGAGCAACAGTATCAACTGGCCTGACCCCCTGGTTTTCCCAGAGAATGGACCACCAACCAAAGAATACACATGGAGGGACCCATGGTGCTGGCCACATATGTGGCAGAGGAGGGCCTTGTTGGCCATCAGTGGGAAGAGAAGCCCTTGGACCTGAGGGTGTTAGAGGCCCCAATATAGGGGAATGACAGGGAGGGAAGACTGGAGTGGGTGGGTGGGTGGGGAATACCCTCATAGAAGCAGAGCCTGGGGGAAGGGATGGGGGTTTCCAAAGGGGAGACCTGGAAATCAGAAAACATTTGAAATGTAAATAAACTCTCAAAAAATTGCAGTTTAGACCAGTGGTTCTTAACTTGTGTGTCACAATCATTTGAGGATCACATACCACATAGACTTCATATCAGATATTCCATACATTATGCAATATAATTCATAAAATTAGCAAAATTTCAGTTATGAAATAACAGGCAAATGATGTCATGGTTAGGGATGACTACAGCATGATGAACTATATTAGTGTCACAGGATGAGGAAGTCTGAGAGCCACTGCCTGAGACCCTACTTCCTTAAGAGATTCCCAACGTGTCACCCACCAAAATCTTGGCTCAAAAGTGGAACCGACAGGCTGGAGATTACATGTTGTTCCCTAGGACTGGAATCAAAGAAGCAGAGTACTGGCTGTAGTATCAATGAAATAAATGAAATGGCCTTTGCTGACTTCCAGTCCACACTACTACTTGCATTCAGAAATCTGCACTCCACTTCAGAGCCTGAAGCTCTGTCTGTCTCAAAGGAGGCCAGCTCCTGTGTGAGACATCCAGAAAGAAGCCCATCTGCTATCTTAGAGGCTTCACCCAGCAGCTGACTGAAAAAGTTATAGAGACCCACAGCCAAATATTGGATAGACCTTAAGGACTCTTATGAAAGAGTTGGGGAAAGGATTCAGGGCCCTGAAGGAGATAGGGACTCCAAGGGAAAACCAACAGTCAACAAACCTCAACCATTGGGAGCTATCAAGGACTGACCACTAACCAAAAAGTATAGGGAAGCTGCATCATGACCTTTGGCAGGTATGTAGAAAAGGTGCAGCTCAGTCTCCATGTGAGACCCCCAACATGTGGAGCAGGGGCTATCCCTAAAGCTGTTGACTATCTGTGGAAACCTTTCAACAATTAGCCTTAGTAGGAGAAGATGTGAAAACACTAAGAGAGTTGATGTGTCAGGGTATGAGGATAACCTAGGGGGCACTACCCTGCTCAGAGGACAAGGGAAGAGACTCTGTGAAGGGTGAAGAGGTAGTGGCAGCATTCAAGAATTTAAAAAATAAATATTTAAATAAATATGTAGTAATAATAATAAAAACAGCAAGAAGGGAAAAATTAACAATAACTATAAAAAACCAACAAAACATACACACAGAAACCGAAGAGCTCTTCATAAAACTAAGCAGCCATCAAAAAACAGCAGGGCTAGAGAATACCTCATTCTGAATGGATAATTTGGTGGATCTGTAGTTTCAGTTCACAGACAGTAAAGTTATAATATACATGTACATTTCTGCTTATAGGCCCACCTGGAATAGTAGTGCACTTTCTTATTTGAGCACCCTGTTTTATATGTGAGAAGGTCTCACAGGTTCTTATCCATTCCTTGAAATGTGTAAACATTCAACTATTTAAATTAAGTGTAAGCAGAAGCTTCTTTAAAAGAAACATGTCTTTGTTCATGAAATACCACAATTAACTTTCATGTTGTGTCATGGATAGAAAATCAGAAAAATGGAAGATTCCCAGGTGTTCCGGTACCTTTAAATTGCTCTGAACACACATGGCCACCTTCAGTTACTGATCTTCACGTTCCTCCCCATGATGTGGTCCCAGGTTTCTGGTCAAGAGAGCCAGACACACTTGGCAAGGTTGAGGGCCAAGGAGGGATCATTCAGTTCCTTTGCCTAATGTTCCTAAGCATGCCTACCCTCAGAGCATTAGCTTTTCTCTTGATGTCTGGGGCCATAGCTCCACAGTCTACTGAGACACAAACTCAGATCATGACCTAAATAAAAATAAAACAGTGATATTTGCTCCAGAGTTACTACTTCTCACTGGTGAGTTAAGCATGGTAGACTATTTAGAAATGAGTTATGGCTAATTCTTGATTATTTGACATGGGGTTAGGATGGCAATATCTGGCAAAAGTGAAAGTGCAACTTTATTTTTTGGTAGAGAAGGAAACCGCTTTCATGAATCTACTGGACATAGGGCAACATCCAACTCTCTCATAACCTATTATGTGTCTGTGGTGGACGAGCTCTTTTGTATTATTGTTATTTGTGAGGACTAGTTTTTTCGTAAGTATGATTTATGACATATATTTTGTAAAACACACTTTTAGCACCATTATTTCTTGTTCTGCTTTTAATTCACTGGATATAGTTATAGAGGTGAAATCAGTGGGAACTTATGTAATGGCCAACTAAATCTCATCTTATATATGAGGATGTGAACTTCCAATAGAGGGTCTTGAGCTGTGTGTTTGTTACGCATCTTTGCACTTGTCAGACTTTTACCTACCATGCCCCTTATCCGGAGGTCATGTGTCCATAGTTCAAGGAAACTGTCATCATCAGGTAATCTCCATGCCAGAAAGCACATATTCACCACTAGAGGAATGCTGAATGATGGTGATGCAAAAACTTTCCTTACCTTTAAAACGGACGCAACAGTGAGCACAGATTCTTCATTCCAGTTAATTTCTTCTTTGGTGTAAATCTTATCCCTCAGGCACCAGTGTGATTTGTCTGAGAAGAATCTGAATATGTCATCTGACTCTTGTCCCTTTTCTGCAATTAGGGACAGCATATCCTGTGTAGGAGAAGTACAAGCTTCTATTATTACAGATCCAAACAGCTGAAGCACAAATATGTCTTTTAGGATGAACCAGAGCCATGGCTATTATGGATGCAGAGCTACAACTGAGAGGGATGAGGAGACATTGAACTGTTTTCTTTTTTAGCTTCCATCTATATGTTCTTCCATAATCCATTTATCTCAATTTGAAACATCAGGGTTTTCTTGGCGTCAGATAATCCTCAGGATTGAATCCCACTTCTGTTCCCTAAAGCATTTTGGTGAATGGTCCTCTCTTACTTTTTCTTTTCTTTTATGAATATCTTTCTAGATCATGCCATTCTAAGTAACTACTGGGATATTTGTCTTTCAGAGAGCAAATCACTATTTTTCTTTCTGTCTGTCCTGGTGTCTATTATGAATCCTAACATCTCTGTTATTTAGAAAGCATTTTATTTTCACTATACTTCTGGGAATTTTATTTCCTTCTTCTGTGACTTCTTATTTTCAGCTATCTATATCTATAGATACTGTCACATTTAAGGAACCCAAACAAATTTCAATTGTTATTCCATGGTTTTACTCTGTAAACATGACAACCATACATAGATTTACCCCATATTTTCTCTCTTTTCAATTGATTCCATGATTACAGTCATTGTTGATAGAAAATTCTGCTCTAAAATAACTAAGGAATGGGCAGTAATACTCATATGTCTAACATGATAAAATTGTTCACATGCAGCATAAATTCCTGGCATAAACCTAGTGCTAATATAGATGCTGTATAAGAAATAAATATTTCCAGTTGAAATCTAGTAGCATATTTAAAATAGACTAAGCAATATTAGGTGGCAATTATATATAGTCCACTTTGATAAAAAGATCAATGTATAGTGTCTTAGTCAGGATTTCTATTCCTGCACAAACATCATGACCAAGAAACAAGTTGGGGAGGAAAGGGTTTATTGAGCTTACACTTCCATGCTGCTGTTCATCACGAAAGGAAGTCAGGAGTGGAACTCAAGCAGGTCAAGGATCAGGAGCTGATGCAGAAGCCATGGAGGGATGTAACTTACTGGCTTGCTTCCCCGGCTTGCTCAGCCTGCTTTCTTATAGAACTCAGGACTACCAGCCCACAGATGGTACCACTCACAAGGGGCCCTCCCCCGTTGATCACTAATTGAGAAAATGTCTTACCTCTGGATCTCATGGAGGCATTTTCTCAACTGAAACTCCTTTCTCTGTGATAACTCCAGCTTGTGTCAAGTTGACACACAAAATTAGCCATATAGTACATATAGGAAGGAACAATGTTTACATCTAATTCTTTGTTAATATGAAATAAATGTTAATAGACATTTTTAGTTATAAGATTCAGTAATCTTAGAGGCAATGATATTAAGGTAGACTCTAGATTAATATGGAGTCATAATTCAGCTAAAGAATGGAGAGTTGGAGAATCAGCATGGCACTTCCATAGATTCTTTTTGTTAAAAAACCTGGTAGGTTTGGGTCTTTGCTGAAATAAGTGCAAAATGTGGGAATACTATCTTACCCTCATGAATAGGTTATCTATTCATTCATTAGAATGATGAAACAATTTACTTATAACAATATTTCCAAGAAATTAGTGAAATAGGAACACTGTAGAAACCCAAGCTGAAACTCACTGGTATTGGAGCAGACAGCTCTCGGTCCTTGCAAACAATGGAAATTGGAAATTTACCAAATAGTTGTGGGTTTTTTGGTGCTGGCATATTTTGAGAAGGTACTTCTTGGGTTGTGCACACATCTTCTACTTTCTCAGAATCTAAAAAGAGGGGAAATCATTATTTTTTGTAATTGAGCTCACTTAGCCCTTGCATGCCCTTCATATTTCATAGCATGCATGCCTTATGCATCACCACAAATACACAGAAAATAACTAACCAGTATTATAACATTTGTAATAATGACATTGGTTCATAAGGCACTGGATATGTAGTTGTATATGGCCCATACTTCTGATATAAAAAGTAAATTCTTTTTTTTTTTGATACTTTATTTACATTTTCAATGTTTCCCCCTTTTTAGGTCTCCTCTTTGGAGACCACCTATCCCCTCCTCCTCCCCCATCTCTATGAAGGAATTCCAGCTCCCACCCACCCGCCCGCCCACTCCCATATTCCCACCTTGACATTCGCCTTTACTTGGGCCTCTCCTCCCCCTGATGGTCAACAAGGCCCTCCTCTGCCACATATGTGGTCCAAACCCTGTTTGCATTGAAAGCTATGCATATAGGTATTAGAGTCAAACAATTATATAGTAGCAATCTTTTAGTCCACCTGTGTGAATTTCTGACTGAACAGCCTTGGGCAACTGTAAATGAACATCAGTATCTGCACTTTACAACACAACTTGCCTGGCTGCACTTCTATTACAGCGCTTGGCTTCCCCTTCCCCCTCTGAACTGTGAGCTCAAACCCTAGATCACAGTGCCCATGTCTCCCATATGGGTATATTATGCTATATTTTAAGACTTGCATAAGAGAAAGGCAGGGTGGCACATGCCTTTATTCCCATATCTCAGAAGCACATCCAAGAGCATCTCCATGAGTTTTAGGTCAGCCTGGTCTACAAAGGAAGTTTCTGGACAGCCAGGGCTATTATGTAGAGAAAACCCAATTTGGTATTCAATTGCTATTCTATGTAGTATAGAAATCTAAATTAATACTCAATATATGAAAATAAGTGACATATCCTTAATTTAGTAATCAATCTCATTTCTGGTATATTCCCCTTACAGAAACTCAGGACCAGTCCAAAGAGGTACAAAAAGTTGGAGGCAATTTCTAACAACAGGAAATAATCTATAACACACAAGTGAAGATTCCCTTCTCATGGTTTAATACAGTTTTCATTGCTGTTTGTTATAAATCATATTTTCATTGCTAAATGATTTTACCTTTTATGTTACAGTAGGAGAACATCTATACACACCTATAATGCAATCAGAGAGACGAGGAACAGCTAGACTTCTCGGCAGTGCATAATGGCCAGGGGTGCATGTCCTCCCACTGGGGCAGCTGCTGAGTCCATGGTCTGTTTTCTCTATGCTACCCCTGTTATATGGCATATTCTGGAAACAGGAGGCCTTTGCTCCTTGTGGATGAAAAACTGATGTTTTGTACCAAACTGGAACCAAGTCTAGTCCGAAAATTTTTGGAGCATTTTTGATCAGAAAGTTTACCAGAGAAATCTGAGAAAAAAACAGGGCAAACACAGAGGGTCTCTGTCATTTTGCATGGTTGCAAATTGCACTTACTCGGAGACTACAAATGTGTAGTTCAAAATTCTGAATAAAAGTCAGTGGTTATCAAATTAAGGGGTCAATTTTTGTAAGATGGTTGTGAGATCAGATGCTCAAGTGTGATCATCACAGTGCAGTATATATAAGAGGAGGATTTCTAGTGTTCACCTTGTGATCGCAAGTATATGACACATACTGTCCACATGAGTAACCTTGGCTTCCTTTGACACATTCATGGCTGTGCATATTTTTAAGGATGCTTATAGAAAGGCACCACTCAGGAGGGATTATGACCTCTTAATATGTGCTCCATCCTACTGAAACATCCCTTGAGCTGACTAAAAAGCAAGAGACAGGCAAACCCATGTGAGCAGTAGCATTCACATGTCTCTGATGGCTCAGTGTAGATGCAATGGCCACAGCTTGATCCGCAGGATTATTAGGTTGGGAGGTATTTGAAATAATGCCTATTTGGAAGAAACTGGAGAGTTATCGATCTCCAATGGCAGGTTCTTTGGAACCCTATTTATCCCTTCTGATATTTGATCCTATACAATACAGGGGATAATTTTTTCTCAGTTAGGCTGTCATACATATATTTCTTAGAGGTCCAAGGGCAGTTGGTGAATTAGTAATGAATCAGAAACGTGAATACTGAGAGTCAAAATAATCATTGTATCACAATACTGCAGAAATTTCATTATTTTATTGCAGTATTTGAAAGGCAGCTCCCATAGAAAAGTGTACCCTCTAACTTTTCTAAACCAATCATAACTAGTATCAAGAGGACAGGGTATATTTAATCACCCTAATCAGGAATCATAATAACCTTATCTGATAAAAAATTCAAATTATATTGACTTTGTTTTGTTGGAGAAACCACCTTGTAAGGAAGTAGAATTCCAGACAGTCTATACTGATTACATCAGAATTCAGGCCCGATTGCTGAACCCAGTACCCAGGGTTTTTTGGGGTTTTTTTGTTTTTTTATCCCTTCACAGCATTTGTTCTTACTGGGTTAGTCTAAGGATATCCTAAATAACACTTGACCAAAGTCTGAGTCATTGAGCTCAAATTCCCATTTATATTTTACTTACTTAAAATGCACCAATGAATCGTCCCCTCCAGAAGAACACCAATCAAAGGTGTATTCATTTTTCAAAACAAAACCAAATCTAAAGCAAAACCTTCAACAACAACAAGAAAGTAACCCAAACTCTCAAGACATTCCTGTATTCCTGTTTCATTGTAAAGGCTTCTCAAATCTAGGCTGACAGTTCATGTCCAATTACCTTTTCAGTATCATTTATCAGAAGTTCATTGCAGTAGCTGGGCAGGGAAAAGATACACGGAGCAATGGCAACAGATAGATTGTAAGAATGCATTTGGTTAACGGCACAATTTCTTGAAATTTCATGTAATATCCTCAAAAGGTGTTCCAGAAGAACAGCATTTGTTTGGGGGAGTTTTTCTAAAAGACTGAACAAAGAGACAGTTATTTTAAAACAAGTTTACTCAATTTGCAAATATGAAGAAAGGGGACAGAGAAATTTTATCTTATATATGGACCTCCCTGAATAACATAAAAGTAAGAATGTATACCCAAAATATTGCTTGAAATGTTTCCCCAGACTCGGGAGGAAAATGTGAAACTGGAATACAAAGCTGAAATTATAGGCATGGTCACTGTGATTCCTTAAGTCCCACTTTTGTTTGAAAAGGTCTTCCATGTTTGTGAACAATTGAAGCCTTTTGCTGTCAGTCAGTATTTTTAGGGAATATTTCTATGATATAAAATCTCTAATGTGTGTAAGCAAATATTATTTCTAATCTGTTGATGCTTTCACACAATTTGCCAGCAATTACCTCTGCACTGCTGCTAATTTCTCTTTGTCATTGACCTTTTGAGATACAGCAAGCCACTGGTCATATAATTCAGAAGTCAGCAGACTTCCTTTGATGGTTCGAAGAAACTCCTTATAGAGAGAGAAAAATATTTTGCAGAAAAAATAAATTATGGAGATTAAACAAAATGTAGTTAACTCTAAAATTTAGTTTAGTTCCAACTTTCTTCACAGATCCCAGCTGAGACTGACATGTAGGCTCAGTAAGTTTTGTCTATCAAAACTGGAAAACTAAGAGCAGATTTTCAGATGGGCTTGGATTGTAGAAAACTCTATTAGTTCAATATGCCTCTAGTGGACAACTGAGCAAACTAGCACACATAAGAGAACAATACCTCAGACCAAATAGTATTTTTAAATGACAGAAATATACAGTTATGGTCACTACAACAAAGACAACCACACTAAGTTATTATCTGATTTCTAAGGTGAAGAAATCATGTTTATTACTGGAAGTATGGAATCACAGAAAGTCATGGCTCTTAAAGAAGGTCCCAACACCATTTCACTGAACAAGCATGATTCTCAACTCTGTTCTAAATATTTAAGCTAATATTTATAGATAAGGGAGCCCTTACGCACACATCAAGGAAGGTTCTCTTGGCAATGGATGGTGACTATTACAGAAAACCACAGCTATTCACGGTGTAGAGAACAAAATATCTGTTGGTTCCAAGCTGAACTACATATTTATTACACATTAACTCCAGAAACTTGAGTTTTCTGGAGTTAATTGGTTTAGATCAGAAAGTTTGTACACTAGAGGATCAGGAAACCAGTTTTGAGATTGGGATTCCTAGAAATGTGGGGGAGGCTTCACTTTCGATAGTCCAATAATAAAATATGCTTGTTAAAGCAATTTCTGAATAAAACAGAATCCACACTACTAACACCAATTGGGAATGAGGAAATTTTGTAAAGACAAGCTTCTAGATGAAGAACTACATGCATATAAATATTATAAAGAAGGAAAAAATGTGTGTTTTCCAAAGGGAATCCTGTATTTTGTAAGCCAATCACAGTTGGCTTAGCTCAGAAATAGTCTATATACCACCTAGTATAATGGACTTTTCAGGTTGTTTGAACATATTTATGAACTCATTTTTTTCTGTATAATAAAAAGAATAAATGAAAACAGGCTGTGTATTTTAGCAGAGTGGGAGATTGTGGGATAACAAAATTAGTGTAAGGGAAAGGAAGGAGTAAAATGATGTAATTTAATTTTAATTTTGGTAATAAAATAAACATAGCATTTTATGGTGCTGATGGTATGGTAGAGTGATTAAGAATATCTGTTTCACAGCCATGAGGACCTGCATGTGGGTACCAACATTATGTGAGATAGACACAAGCAGATCAGGAGATCCTACACGGTATGTGTAGCACAGAGATACATGAAGGAGCCATGTATGCTATACTGAGGAACAGCAATCTGCTTCTCAAAAAAAGGGGAGAGTAAGAGTGAATGAACAACACTGCTACTCAAATGCATCTCACTAGGTGCACATGTACACTAGGCGTGTACGTATGAAGTGACCCTCTTCATGGCCACATGAAAAAAAATCAAATGAAACGTACTTAGTTGCATTACTGCTCATTCTGACTGGAATTCTGTTTCCCATTCCTTAGGTTGCTAATTGCAGAGGAACATTTGTGCTTACCAGATTTCACTCATATGTATCTACTGTCACTCAGGGGAATGAACGATGAAGGGAACTACTCATGTAGACTCAGAGGAATCCTGAGCGTGGATGACACAAGGACTTTCCTTACCTTTAAGATCCATGCTGCCACGTGCACAGATTGATTCTTTATATCCACCTCTTGCCCAGAATCCAAGTTTTCCTTTAAAGTGTCGCATGATGTCCCATTGGGAGGTATGATGAATATGCCCTTTGTTGTGGGGCCCTTTTCTTGTATGAGGGACAGGATGTCCTGAGAGGTAGAAAGGGAAATACCTGTCATGTGTCATGCAGTACAGAGTACTACTTGCTTGTAAGAACCAGGCCACTGATGTGCACAGGTGCAGTGCAAGTGCGGGCACGGACAAAGAGGAACTCGAACTGGTTTTGTGCCTCAATCTTCTGTTGTATACATCTCACCCTAATGTTAACCCTGATGTTCAGGCAACACTTATTGTTTTATCAGATTTTCCTTAGAAAGCCAGAAATGAATCATGTGAGACCTACCAGAATTGCTGTGGGCAGTTTCCCTTCATGACAAAGGGAACTGAGCTCTTTTCCAAAGAATTTCCCTCTC
>JAPYYD010000137.1:0-19097 GCA_028551405.1 Uromys caudimaculatus | reverse complement strand
TGGCCTAACCCTCCTCCCCCCCCCCCCCCCGTCCTCCTGGAGTTTGGACCACCAACCAAAGAATACACATGGAGGGACCCATGGTTCAGACCACATATGTGGCAGAGGAGGGCCTTGTTAAACATCAGGGGGAGGAGAGGACCCAGTAAAGGGGAATGTCAAGGTGGGAATATAGGAGTGGTTGGGTGGGTGGGTGGGCGGTGGAATTCCCTCATAGAGGTGGGGGAGGGGGAGGGGATAGGTGGTTTCCAAAGAGGAGATCTAGAAAGGGGGAAACATTGGAAATGTAAATAAAGTATCAAAAAATAATAATAATAATAATAAAGTGTAGGGAAAAAACATATATTATTTGGAGGAGAACATTAAAGTTTCGCTGTTCGTTCACTTGGTGATGTAAAACATCTCTCACTGACCAGTTCTCCATGTTCGTGTTTCAAATGAGATGTCCTAAAAAGTGAATTCTAAACCTCATCCCAACACTAAAATCTCTTACACACTTTTCAAATTATGAATGAAAGATAATTATTTCAATTATTTTACTTAAAATAGAATGGACCAGAAAAAAAAATGGTTTTGAGTTTCCCTTTAGCCAAGACATTCAGATGTTGCTTGGCTAATAAAAATGACAAGCCTAAACTTATGAATGAGAATCTTCATGAAAAGGACATTTTGAATACTTATTATTCAGAGGTTAGGGGTAAGTATGCCCCCTTCTTTGTGAACACAGGCCAATGTTTTTAAAATGCACATTGGGAATAATCTCTAAGACACAGTTTCACAATATTTTGCATTCATTTAAAAGTGGAGTGTATTTTATTTGTCTCCTTGCCAACATTTTGAAGTCTACCTCCCAGGCTCCTGTCCTTTTTTAAAGAGCCCATTAGGATTGCTTTTGATGCTCCTCAAATGAAAGATTCTACACCCCAGAACACAAGAGAGTGTCAGAATTGGACTCTTTCCCAGAACGAAGGAAATTGTTGGAGGGGAAACAATTTAAATAGAAATATATCCACCCCATCCTGAGCTGGCATTTCCTATCATCAATATTTTTTTAAAGTGCTGGCAAGAACAATATTTGCAGTACTGAGGTTGAATTACTAAGGCAAGCATCGTAACTTTCACTAATAAATATTCAGCCCTTTCTTTTTAAACAAACAGTATTCCTAGTGTCCTACTTTGCTCCAAAAATGTGTGGATAAATATACTGTGTCCCATTTTATGAATAGAGAACAAAAGAATCTGGATATATTACTGAAATTCTACCTTCATTCATCCCTTTAATCTTATTAATAAGAGCAAAAATACCTGCCAGTATTTCTTTATATGCAAATTTTCCTAGGTTTCAGGAAATACTCAAATAAGTTGACCAAATATATTAAAGCTAAACTGTTGATTTTATTTTCTATTAGATAGTACTGGCTGTCATTTCTCACTGAGAATGCAAATAATTAAAATAAACTATTTTAGGGGGTTTCTGGGGTGATAGAAAGTGTTACATTTTAATAAACCAAGAAACTTTATGAGCATAGTACCACGGATAAGAAACTAAGCAACAGTAATTCTAGCTTCTAATTTAGTTTTGGGTTGGTAAAACCCCAACTTTAATACTTTGGGCAAGAAACTCATCCTAGCTGAGTTTTAGTCTGCACATCTATAAAATGCTGATACTGATGTGTACAGTGTCTGTCATATTGATTATCTGTAAGGATTAAATCTGAAAGCACTTATGTATATGCAAGTATTTACTATTATTTATGGCAGAAACAATTAATTTAACTTACAATGAAATATTGCTTGTGTTCAAATGCTGTGGCAAAACCAAATAAAATGGAATAAATTTCAGTTTTGTCTTTGAAATCAAATGACAGTTTTCTGTAAAATCAGTTGTTTTGGTGTCCTGTCGTTGACTGACTATATAACGGACTCACTTTGCAGCCATTTTCACACCCAAACCATAAGACTAACTCTTACAATTTGTAAAATGGCATTTTTGAGTAGGTCATGTGAGACTGAGAAATCAAACTAAAAAGTGAAACTCTTAAGCCAAGATACTAAATTTTTGTCAAAATAGGTTTTGTTGATTATATGACAAAATCAATTACTACATTGGTAATCGACCTGTGGGGGGGGGGAGGAGTGAGAGAATTAAAATGAAAAAAAACACACATTTTACTTTCTGATCTTCAGTAGAAAGTGTCAGACTGCCCTCTGCAGTTTTCAGAGTAGTATCACACTTATTTGGATTAAAGCAAGTGAAAACGTTAGTTGCTGAAAACCACTTCTAAACTGAGATACTAGGAAATTTCTCCTTTATTTGTCTATTTGGTTTTCAGTTTAAAGTTTGTTTCTGAACACTGTTTCCATCATAAAGAGCACATTTCCTGGTAGCCTGGTCATTCTCATTCCTTTCTGTTGTCTTTTCATCCGATTTCTTTGCCTACAAGTCACTACTCACTAACTAAACTTAGCTCTTGTTAAAAGAATATTCATTCTCTACCACACATTTCAACTTTCATATTTTCTGTCATGCACTAAAAGATTTTCCTAGTCAGTTATATATTTATTTTCTTTAATTCCAAAGAACTTTTAAAACCATTTTTACATTTATCCTTGTTTTACTCACATTATTTATATACATAAAACCTACCTCCTCTCACTAAACAATAAAGTCCTAGATGGAACAGCAAATGAGATATGATTTTATGAAATTTACAAAGTGTTTCAAATAATAAGAAGCCAAAAATGTGTTGAGTTGTGTTGATGATAACATTAAGAACCGGAAAAGTTCCCATTCATTTTCATTTAAACAAGAGCTTAATTTTTTATGTTATATAACTCAGTGTTACATTTGCATAGTATAGTCTCATCATTACTTTGTCCTTAAATATATAATTTCCACTTTCATGGCAGCAAAATAATCGGAAGCTTTGAGTAGATTCCCTCTATGAGTGCTTAAATTAATCAAATTGGCTTCCTTAATACTCATTACTTAGCTAAAATTATGCTATATTTTCTTAAATTCCATTCATTAAATAAATTTATTGTTTTCCTGACAGTGTTTTAATAATTTTAAATAATTTTAATAAATAACTATGGAAAACTACATAAAATAATGTGTAATCAGAATTTAATCATTAACTTGCTTATGCAAACTTATTCTAACTCCACATTTAGCCTATAAAATAAAAAACAATAGTTTTAAATGTTTCTAAACTAAGCACTGAATCATTTTAGCATAAATATAACATATACATTTTAAATTTCTATTGCTAGGAATTTTAAGATAATTTTCACTATGAAGATCATTATATTAAAACTGAGTTTAGGAGAGGATGTGCCTAGCCTTGCAGAGACCTGAAGTAACAGGGTGGGGCTACCTAGGGGGCCTCCACTCTCTCAGAGGAGAGAAGAAATAGGATGGCGAAAGGATTTGGGGAGGGGGACATGGAGGGGGGCAGTGATGGGATGTAAAGGGAATAATAAATGAATAAGTTTTATAAATGAGTTTAGAAAGTCCAGCCACAGGCCCAAAGTGGGATCCAACTCAAGGGGAGATCCCAAGGCCTGACACTATTATTACTGAGGCTATGGAGCACTCAAAGAATGGATCTAGCATGACTGCACTCTGGAAGACCCAACAAACAGGTAAGAGAGTCAGATGCAGATATTTGTACTCAACCAATGGACAGAAGCTGCTGACCCCCATGGTTGAATTAGGAAAAGGCTGGAAGAAGCTGAGGAGGAGGATGACCCTATAGGAGGACCAACAGTCTCAACTAACCTGGACCCCTGAGATCTCTCAGACACTGGACCACCAACAGGGCAGCATACACCAGCTGATATGAGGCCCCCAACACATATACAGCAGAGGATTGCCTGGCCTGGGTTCAGTCAGAGATTATGCACCTAACCCTCGAGAGGCTGGAGGCCCCTGGGAGTTTAGAGGTCTTGTGGTGTGGAGTATGAGGGGTGGAGACATCCTCATGGAGACAGAGGGTGGGGAGGTGAGTTTAGAACATGGAGAAATAAAGCTGGTATTCATCTCAAAGTTTCATCCCTAAGGTCTAGCATAGTGCTTGAAAGTTCTATGCATACTGTTGGAGGAGAAAGTAATCTTCAGTCCTATTAAGATGTGATCACTGCAAATTAAAAGGCAGGCATTACTGCCTTGAAAATATATGTCCAGTGGTACAATAATAGCATGAACATTACAGGAGTAACTAATCCCTCTCTTACTGGTTATAAGACTTTATCCACAAAATGAAATCTATACCTGGCCCCACTATCAGATCAAAAACCTATGGCTAGATATCAGGGGCCCTGGAGGAGAATCTGTTACTGTTCTCCTACTAAAAGGACACAGAGTTAAAATGATTCCTGATGGTATCATTTTACCTAAGTTGAAGTATCTCTCAGCACTCATCTCAGAAGTTTCCATTTACAGTAGATTGTGAATACCATAGAGACCCAAAACTGGCAAAGGTATAGAGAATGAAAGACTATGGAATTCTCAGCCCAAATAGAACATATATGCCATACTTCTTCCTTCTAAGGCTCAGGGATTATTATGGAAGAGAGAACAGAAACTATAAGAGCCATAGTTTGTGGATAACTACAAGAATATCATGTCTTCTAGACACAACTGTGTAGTGGCACATGAAGAACTCATTATGAATATGGCATCCTGCACAAAACTTGTGCAAGGACAGATCATACCAGATTCAGCATGGATATGGGAAGTGGCCACAGCACCGTGTCCCTAGTGCGTGCGCGCACACACACACACACACACACACACACACACACACACACACACACACAAAATCCTATGAAATTTCTTCCACAAATTCACTTAATAAGTCAGAAAATTTAAATACACAAGGAAAGTAGAAAACTCTAATCCTAATATGGTACACGTATAAACAGACTAAAAATTTCTCATACATAAGACACAAGCTATAAAATGGATAATCTTTTTTAAAATTTATATATTTATTTAATTTACATGCCAATCTCTGCCCCACTCCTCCTGATACCTCTCTTACACAGTCCTTCCCATATCCCCTCTCCCCTTCTCCTCTGAGAAGGTAGAGCCCACCCACATATCCCTCCAACCTCACATTGCAGGGCTAGGTGCTTCTTCTCCCACTGAGGCCAAACAAGGCAGTTAGAATGGGCCACAGACAGGGATAGCCTCTGCTCCAGTTACTGGGGAGCCCTCATGAAGACTAAGCTGCACATCTATTACATGTGTGCAGGGTAGGGGTGGGGGGTGATGTCCAGCCCGTGTATATTCTTTGGTTGGTGTTTCATTCCCTGAAAGCCCCAAGGGTCCAGGTTAGTTGACTCTGTTGGTCTTCTTGTGGAGCTCCCATCCTGTTTGGGTCCCACAATCTTTCTCCCTATTCTAACATAAAACATTTCTTTAGGTGTTTCTGGGCCATTAGAGATTCCTCTGGTGAGAATTCTCTGTTTAGCCCTGTACCCTATGTTTTAACCAGGTTGTTTGGATTATTGTTGTCTAACTTCTTGAGTTATTTATAAATTTTGGATATTAGCCCTCTCTCAGATGTAGGGTTGGTGAAGATTATTTCCCTATCTGTAGGCTGCCATGATAATCTTTTTTTAAAAGAAACCAAAAACCTGCTGATACCCTTTGTACTGTGAACATTATATTAAGTAAAAGGAAGCTAAATCTGAAATCATGGACTACACATTTAACTAAACAGAAAACTATAATTTGTTTTACTGTATAGACTTAATTATGTTGTTGTGTTGAAAGATTACAATTTACTTAAAAGGTGCTTGTGACTTTAGATGATACGTGTATGATGATATGATATTTGACTTTGAGTGTGGCTGATTTTAATTAGAGAAATGGTCAATGACTTCATTTATGTTGTCACAAATGGCAAGGTGTCCTTGACTTTTAAAGCTGAATACAATGGAACCTCAAAGTATAGTCAATTTGCATTTCCTACGACTAAGAACATCAGAACATTTTAAAATATTTGTTAATCTTGGATTTTATCTTTTCAGAACTCTGTTTAGTTCCATGCACTAATTTTAGGCAGGTTTTTTGTTTTGTTTTTGTTGTTCTTTTGTTTGTTTGTTCTTTGTATATTCAAGATACTAAACCCCTGTCAGGTGAAGGTAGTAAAGCCATGTTTTCCAATTAGGATATCTTGACACTTGAATGATGATGGTTTTTGCTATGCAGAAGATTTCAGTTTCATGATGTCCTATTTGTTAATTGTTATTCTTAACAAGTGCACTACTGAGGTTCTGTTCAGAAAGACCTTTCCAGTGCCAATGACTTGAAGTGTATTCACTGTTTCTCTTCCAGAAAATTCAAGGTATCTGGTCATATGTTGGAGTTTAATTTTATACTGAGTTAAGTATAAGGATTTAAATTAATTATTCTACATGTGGATATAGAACTTTCACCATCCCATTTATTGAAGATGTTGCCTTCTCCTCAGTGTGTAGTATTAAACTCTTTGTCAAAAATTAGGTGACTGGAAGAGTGTGGGATTATATATGAGTCCTTAATTCTATCCCATTGGTCACTGTGTCAAGACCATATCATTTTTATTACTAAGGTTCTGTTGTATAACTTGAAATGTGGGATGGTGACACCACCAGCAACTTTGTTTTGTTTTATTGTTCAAGAATATTTTGGCTTTCCTAAGTCTTTTATATTTTCGTATGATATTTAAGACTAATTTTTCAATTTCTATGAAAAGTTGCACTGGAATTTTGATATGAAAAGTATAGCTTGCTTTTAATAGGAGGGCCATGTCCATGGTACTAATTAGGAACAACCCATGTACATAGGAGGCTTTTCTACTTTTTTGGATTTATTCAAATTCAAATTATTTATTGAGCTCAATTTATGTTTCAGTGTTTTAAAGTTTTCATTGTTTAAGTCTTTGACATCCTTAGTTAGGTTTATTGCAAGATACTTTTAGGCTATTGTAAATGGTATACAGGAAGGAGCACACTAATTGTTTGTCTAGTACCAAACGGTCAGCCTTGAAAACAACATCCAAGTAACATTATAAAGGCTGATAATTATATATATATATATATATATATATATATATATATATATATATATATATATATATATATATTCACACACACACACAATAAAGATCAGTGTAACAAAGTGGCCATGAGGTTGAAGGAGAGCAATGAGGTGTGAATTGAAGGCTTGGCAGAAGGAAAGGGAATGAAGCAATGTAACTGAAATATAATCTCAAAACTTAAAAATAGAAAATATAGAAATGTTTTATAAATTCTCAACTTCCTTAGTCATCTGGGGACAAAAAATGAAAATGATAAGTAAATATTTTCTTATAGCCAAAATTCAGAAAAGAAGTGACTGCAGAATATTCAATTCCAGCAGATACAGCTGCAATATAAACCCTATACCTAAGGCATATAAAAAATCTTGAATGGGGTCGGGGGGCAGAAAGATTGTAAGATCCAGCCATCTTAGGATGCCTGCTGAGAAAAAAAATGTTCTCTAGAAATGACAGGGATGCTTCACTGAGTTGAAACATTAAAGATAACTCAGAGATATCAAAATATATCAATGTCATATTAAGAAACTGAATTCCTCTTGAATTCATTTGGTCAAAGTTTGAATTCTCTATTTCTTTTCCTATATCTTCCATCTGACTACAGTTAGTGTTTGTTGGCCTGTCTGAACTCTGTCTGTTGAATGTGTATATACCAGCATGAATGCTGTCTCTCTCTGCTCTACTGCTGTATTAATACTGTTTGTCCATAATAAAAGTCCTTACTCTGTGATTATTGAACAGTACATAAAACATCACATAAAAAAGAATGTGATTCTATACAGAAATCTTTAATAGTCTTGAATAAAGGAAGAAATTTTACTGACCAGAAATGACCTTGAAGCACTCAGAAAAGCAAACAATAGTGCAAACAGATGTTGCCAGATTATATTAATATGTTTTTTTCTTTTTTATTGAATATTTTATTTATTTACATTTCAAATGATATCCTCTTTCCAGGTTTCCCCTCCCAAAACACCATATCCCATTCTCCCTCCCCCTGCTTCTATGAAAGTGCTCCCCCACCCACCCAACCACTCCCACCTCACCAGCCTGGAATTTTGCAACACTGGGGCATCAAGCCTTCAAAGGACAAAGGGCTTCTCCTCCCACTGATGCCTAACAAGGCCATCCTCAGCTACATATGCAGCTGGAGACATGAGTCCCTTCATGTGGATTCCTTGGTTAGTGCTTTAGTCCCTGGGAGCCCAGGGGGTCTGGTTGGTTAATATTGTTGTTCTTCCTATGGGATTGCAAACCCCTTCAACTCCTTCAGTTCTTTCTCTAACTCCTCCATTTGGGTCCCCAAGCTCAGTCCAATGGTTGGCTGCCAGCATCCACCTCTGTATTTGTCAGGCTCTGGCAG
This sequence comes from Uromys caudimaculatus, assembly GCA_028551405.1. NCBI lineage: Eukaryota > Metazoa > Chordata > Mammalia > Rodentia > Muridae > Uromys > Uromys caudimaculatus. The sequence continues at coordinate 10,646 of JAPYYD010000137.1, read as the reverse complement.
GGCCTCTTAGGAGACAGCCATATCAGACTACTGTCAGCAAACACTTCCAGGCACCCACAATAGCATCTGGGTTTGGTGACTGTATAAGGGATGGATTCCCAGGTGGGGCAGTCTCTGGTTCTATGGAATCTAACGTCTTGAGTTGTTTGTATATATTTGATATTAGCCCTCTATCAGATGTAGGATTGGTAAAGATCTTTCCCAACCTGTGGGCTGCCATTTTGTCATAATGACAGTTTCTTTTGCCTTACAGAAGCTTTGCAATTTTATAAGGTCCCATTTGTCAATTATTGATCTTAGAGCATAACCCATTGGTGTTCTGTTCAGGAACTTTTACCCTGTGCCCGTGTACTCCAGATTTTGCCCCACTTTCTCTTCTATTAGATTCAATGTATCTGGTTTTATGTGGAGGTCCTTGATCCACTCGGACCTGAGCTTTGTACAGGGAGATAAGAATGGTTTAATTTGCACTCTTCTACATGTCTGCCAATTCAACCAATGCCATTTGTTGAAAATGCTGTCTTTTTTCCACTGGATGGTTTTAGCTCCTTGGGCAAAGATTAAGCGATCATAAGTGTGTAGGCTCATTTCTGAGTCTTCAGTTCTATTCCATTGATCTACATGCCTGTCTCTGTACCAGTATCATGCAGTTTTGTCACTATTGCTCTATAGTACAGCTTGAGGTCAGGGATGTTGAGTCCCCCAGAAGTTCTTTTATTGTTGAGAATAGTTTTCCCTATCCTGGGTTTTTGTTATTCCAAATGAATTTGAGAATTGTTCTTTCTAACTCTCTGAAGAATTAAGTTAGAATTTTGATGAGGATTGCATTGAATCTGTAGATTGGTTTTGGCAACATGGCCATTTTTAATATATTAATCCTGCCAATCCATAAGCCTGGGAGATCTTTCCATCTTCTGAGATCTTCTTCGATTTACTTCTTCAGAGACCTGAAGTTCTTGTCAAACAGATATTTCCCTTGTTTAATTAGAGTCACACCAAGATACTTTATATTGTTTGTGACTATTGTAAAGGGTGTCACTTCCCTAATTTCTTTCTCGGCCTGTTTATCCTTTGAGTAGAGAAAGGCTACCAATGTGTTTGTGTTAATTTTATATCCGGCCACTTTGCTGAAGTTGTTTATCAGCTGTAGCAGTTCTCTGGTAGAATTTTGGGGGTCAATTAAGTATACTATCATATCAGCTGCAAACTGTGAGATTTTGACTTCTTCCTTTCCAGTTTGTAGCCTTTTGATCTCCTTTTGTTGTCTGATTGCTCTAGCTAGAACTTCAAGTACTATATTGAATAGTTAGAGGGAGAGTGGGCAGCCTTGTCTAGTCCCTGATTTTAGTGGGATTGCTTCAAGTTTCTCTCCATTTAGTTTGATGTTGGCTACTGGTTTGCTGTATATTGCTTTTAATATGTTTAGGTATGGGCCTTGAATTCCTGATCTTTCCAAGACTCTTAATATGAAGGGATGTTGAATTTTGTCAAATGCATTTTCAGCATCTAATGAAATGATCATGTGCTTTTTTTTCCTTTGAGTTTGTTTATGTAGTGGATTACATTGATGGATTTCCGGATATTGAACCATCTCTACATCCCTGGGACGAAGCAAACTTGATTGTGATGAATGATCATATTGATATGTTCTTGGATTCGATTAGTGAGAATTTTGTTGAATATTCTGGCATCAATATTCATAAGGAAAATTGGTCTGATGTTTTCTTTTTTTGTTGGATCTTTGTGAGGTTTTGGTATCAGTGTAACTGTGGCTTCATAAAATGAGTTGGGTAGTGTTCCATTTTGTGGAAGAGTTTGAAGAGTATTGGTATTAGGTTTTCTTTGCAGGTCTGATAGAATTCTGTACTAAACTCATCTGGTCCTGGGCTTTTTTTTTTTTGTTGGGAGACTTTTCACGACTGCTCCTATTTCTTTAGGGGTTATGGGACTGTTTAGATGGTTTATCTGATCCTGATTTAACTTTGGTATTTGGTATCTGCCTTCAAAATTTTCCATTTCACCTAGATTTTCCAGTTTTGTTAAACAAAGGCTTTTGTAGTAGGATCTAATGTTTTTTGAATTTCCTCAGTTTCTGTTGTTATAGCTCTCTTTTCATTTCTGATTTGGTTAATTTGGGTACTCTCTTTGTGCCCTCTGGTTAATTTGGCTAAGGGTTTATCTATCTTGTTGATTTTCTCAAAGAACCAGCTCCTGGTTTTGTTGATTCTTTGTATAGTTCCTTTTGTTTCTACTTGGTTGATTTCAGCCCTGAGTTTGATTATTTCCTGCCTTCTACTCCTCTTCGGTGTATTAGCTTCTTTTTGTTCTAGGGCTTTCAGATGTGTTGTTAAGCTGCTAGTGTATGTTCTCTCCAGTTTCTTTTTGGAGGCACTCAAAGCTATGAGTTTGTCTCATAGCACTGCTTTTATTGTATCCCATAAGTTTAGGTATGTTGTGCCTTCATTATCATTAAATTCTAATAAATCTTTAATTTATTTCTTTATTTCTTCTTTGACCAAATTATCATTGAGTAGAGCGTTGTTCATCTTTCATGTGTATGTGGGCTTTCTGTTGTTTTTATTGTTATTGAAGACCAGCCTTAAACCGTAGTGATCCGATAGGATACATGGAATTATTTCAATCTTCTTGTATCTGTTGATGGCTGTTTTGTGACCAATTATTGGTCAATTTTGGAGAAGATACCATGAGGTGCTGAGAAAAAGTTATTTTCTTTGTTTTGGGATGAAATGTTCTACAGGTACCTGTTAAATCCATTTGGTCTATAACTTCTGTTAGTTTCACTGTGTCCCTGTTTAGTTTGTGTTTCTATGATCTGTCCATTGCTGAGAGTGTTATGTTGAAGTCTCCCACTATTATTATGTGAGGTGCAATGTGTGCTTTGAGCTTTTGTAAAGTTTCTTTTATAAATGTGGGTGCCCTTGCATTTGAAGCATAATTGTTCAGAATTGAGAGATCTTCTTGGCAGATTTTTCCTTTGATGAGTATGAAGTGTGCTTCCTTATCCTTTTTGATAACTTTTGGTTGAAAGGTGATTTTATTCAATAATAGTATGGCTACTCCAGCTTGTTTCTTGAGATCATTTTCTTGGAAAATTGTTTTCCAGCTCATTACTCTGAGGTAGTGTCTGTCTTTGACACTGAGGTGCATTTCGTTTATGCAGCAAAATGCTGGGTCCTGTTTATATATCCAGTCTGTTAGTCTATGTCTTTTTATTGGGGAATTGATTCGATTGCTGTTAAGAGATATTAAGGAAAAGTGATTGTTGCTTCCTGTTATTTTTGATGTTATTTTTATGTTTGTGTGGCTATCTTCTTTTGGTTTTGTTGAAAGATTACTTTCTTGCTTTTTCTAGGGTGTAGTTTCCCTCCTTGTGTTTTCCATCTATTATGCTTTGTTGGTCTAGATTTGTGGAAAGATACTGTGTAAATTTGGTTTTGTCATGGAATATCTTGGTTTCTCCATTTATGGTAATTGAGAGTTTTGCTGGGTATAGTAGCCTGTGCTGGAATTTGTGTTATCTTTGAGTCTGTATGATATTTGCCCAGGATCTTCTAGCTTTCATAGTCTTTGGTGAGAAGTCTGGTGTAATTCTGATAGGTCTGCCTTTATATGTTACTTGACCTTTTTCCATTACTGCTTTTAATAGTCTTTCTTTGTTTTGTGCATTTGGTGTTTTGACTATTATGTTACAGGAGGAATTTCTTTTCTGGTTTAATGTAGTTGGTGTTCTTTAGGCTTCTTGCATGTTTATGGGCATCTCTTTCTTTGTGTTAGGGAGGTTTTCTATAATTTTGTTGAAGATATTTACTGACCCTTTAAGTTGGGAATCTTTACTCTCTTCTATACCTATTACCCTTAGGTTTGGTCTTCTCATTGTATTCTGGATTTCCTGGATGTTTTGGGTTAGGAACTTTTTACATTTTCATTTTATTTGACTGTTTTGTCAATGCTTTTTATGGTAACTTCTGCACCTGTGATTCTTTCTTCTATCTCTTGTATTCTGTTGGTGATGCTTGCATCTGTGACTCCTGATCTCTTTCCTAGGTTTTATATCTCCAGGGTTGTCTCCCTTTGTGATTTATTTATTGTTTCTATTCCCATTTTTAGATCCTTGATGGTTTTGTTCAATTCCTTCACCTGTTTTTTTTGTTTTCCTGTAATTCCTTAAGGGATTTTTGTGTTTCCTCTTTAAGTGCTTCTACCTGTTTACCTGTGTTCTGCTCTATTTCTTTAAGGGAGTTATTTATCTCTTTCTTTAACTCCTCTATCATCATCATGAGAAATGTTTTTAACTCTGTATCTTGCTCTTCTGTTATGTTGGGATATCCAGTACTTGCTGTGGTGGGAGAACTGGGTTCTGATGATGCCAAGTAGCCTTGCTTTCTGTTGCTTAGGCTCTTGTGCTTGCCTCTTGCCATCTGGTTATCTCTGGTGTTAGTTGGTCTTGTTGTTTATGACTGGAGCCTGTCCCTCTTGTGAGCCTGTTATCTTAGGTGTGTCAGCACTCCTGGGAGTCCACTTCTCTCTGGACAGGATATGGTTGTGGAGAGCTGTGTCTTTGTGTTAGCTCTGGGTGCTGCTGGAGACTGGAAGTATCTTGTCCCCAGCTGCTCCACAGTTCCTGTTCCCAGTGGGCTCCTGGCAGGTCCCTCTTTGGCCAGTTATTGGAACAAAAGTAGAGGTCTCCCTTGTGAACTTAGGAGTGCCAGCACTCCTGAGAGACCAGCTCTTTCCTGGTGGGATTTGGGTGTCGAGTGTTGTGTCATAGGATTAGCTCTGGGTGCAGATAGAAACTAGAAGGATCCTTTCCCCGACTGCTCCTTGGTTAGTGTGCTCTGTGTGCTCCTGATGTGTCCCTTTTTGGCCAGTTATTAGAGCAAAAGTGGTGTTCTCACCTGTGAACTTAGGAGTGACAGCAGTCCTGGGAGACCAGCTCTCGCTGAGTGAGATTTGGGTATGGAGAGCTGTGGTACAACCTTAGCTCCAGGGTGCAACCAGAAGGATCCCATCTATATTAATAGGTTATTTTCAACATTTATGCTGGGATATTTGTATCACAATGTTGCTTTTTAGCCTGTTGACTGCTTTGAGCAATATACATGTACAAAAATATTTTATTTTGAGTCATGGGTGGGGAAGAGTATATAACTTAAGCTATGAAATATCTTAGGTTATAAAAGCCATTGTATGAAAAACCTAAGGTATTGTAATATGGGTTGTTGCAATGTTTTGTAAATGCATGACAAACTTAAACAGGCTAACTACACAGTAAGATGGCAATTTAAGTCTTAAGTGATGTCAAGATGTATCAATAACTTGGTTGTAAGGTCTAGCAAAGGTTCAGTCACTTTGAATGTAAGCATTACTTTCAAAAATTTATATCACAACACTACACCCATGAAATTTCAACAACATTGTTGCCTAAGCAGAATTAGCATAATAGCAACTGATATGCCAATATGAAGAGGAGAAATTCCACATGGTCCCAACACTAGCTACTAGTGGTCAATAGGAGCTGAGAGTGAAAGAATAAATACTGAAACAACTACTATATATTCCGAGCATTTAAAATCTCCTAATTTAGTCTTCACTTAAAATATAACATGACTAGAATTTGTTTATAACTCTTTATTTTATTGTGTTAAATATCTCTGGATATTTTGTACCTCCCTTTGTTCTCTTTTGAAAATATATTTAATATATTGTAATTGGAGCCAAAAGTACAGACAATGTAATTTTAACTTTTTTAAATTGAAAATAAATTTCCATATGATACATTCTGATCATAGTATCTCCTCCCTCATCTCTGCTCAGATACTCCCCATATTCCCACTTCCAACTCCATGCCTTCTTATTGTCTCTTTTACAACAACAAACCACCAAAGTAAAAACAAAACAAAACAAAACAAAAACAAGCATAAAATAAAAGGTACAAACTAACAAACAAAATAAACAAAGAGGTCAGAAAGCACATACACATACAACACACACACACACACACACACACACACACAAAGGCACATACACATACAAGCTAAAAACACAATATTTTAAACCACAATATATAAGCAAATGTACAGTAAAAGACAAAAAAAGTCCAAACAAAGCAATATGATTAAAACTATGTATCCTGACACCCAGCAATAAGAATATTTCCTTGCATTAAATAATCATTAACTTCTTCCCAGCCTTTCCCTAATTCAACCACAGAGTCTGCAACTTCAGTCCATTAGCTAGGTGTCTGTATCTGTGTCTGTCTCAGTCACTGATTGGGCCTCTCGGAGGGCAGCCATGCTAGGCTCACTCTGAGCACAGGTGCGCTTGCCTTACCCCCACTCACAGGCTTGTCCACACTCCTGGGAGGGTAGCTCTTTCCCTGCACTATTTGGGTATGGAGCCACAAGGCACAGATTACAGGGGTAAACCTGAAGGCTCCTGTCTCAGGCTGTTCCTTGTTCCCTGTGTCCTGAGGATTCCGGGCACGTCCAGCTGAGCAGTGGTGCTCCTCTTACTTCCACTCATGGGCTTGTCCACACTCCTGGAATGCTAGCTTTCTCCCAGGGTTATTTGGCTATGGAAATCTGTGGCACAGACTCAGGTCCCCGGCCGCAGAAGGAAACTGGCGATAATCTTATCCTTTATAGCTAATGTCCACTTATAAGTAAATACATATCATGCATGTCTTTCTGGGTTTGTGTTACCTCACTCAAGATATTTTTTAATTCCAACTATTTGCCTGGAGAGTTCATGATGTGTTTGTTTTTAATAGCTGAATAGTATTCCATTGTATAGATGTACCACATATTCTTTATCCATTCTTCAGTTGAGGGACATCTTGCTTGTTTCCAGTTTCTGGCTATTACAAATAAAGCTGTTATGAACATAGCAGAGCACGTGCCATTATAATATGGTGGAGCATCTTTTGGGTGCATATCCAAGAGCAGTATAGGTGAGTCTTCACATAGAACTATTTCTAATTTTCTGAGAAAATGACAAATTGATTTCCAGAGTTTCTTTGAAAGTTTGCAATCCCATCAGCAAGGTGGGTTCCCCTTTCTCCATATCCTAGCCAGCAGATGCTGTTGATTGAGTTTTGATCTTTGCCATTATGATGTAAGATGGAATCTCATGGTTGTTTTGATTTATATTTCCCTGATGACTAAGGATGTTAAACATTTCTTTATGTGCTTTGGTCATTCGAGATTCCTCTGTTGAGAATTCTCTGTTTAGTTCTATACCCCATTTTTAATTCTGTTATTTGGTTTGTTGGTATCTAATTTCTGGAGTTCTATTGTCACAGGAGACAAATTCCTGAACAGAACAACAGGTCAGGCACTAAGACCAACAATCATTTAATGGAACTTAAAGAAACGGAAAACTTCTACAAGGCTAAGGACACCATCAAGTGAACAAAGCAGCACCCTAGAGAATGGGAAAAGATCTTCGCCACCTGAACATCAGACAGAGGACTAATATTCAAATATATGATGACCTTAAGCAATCTTATCATGACAAATTTAGTACTTTCTATGATTATCATAGGTGATGCCAGCTCCTCATTTCCTCTTGTGCCTTCACTAGTAGTTTTTAATATGTATATATATTCTACTGGCCATTTACTCAATTTAGTCTAGGATTTTTCTACTATGTTTGGTAAAATGATTCTATCCCATTCAACTAATTCCAAACACATACTGAAGTAATAGGTGTGGTAGCACCTTGTCCTGATACTAAGAGTTATACTGAATTTTATTTCTGTGGAACATTGCCACAAATTCAAGGGCTTATAAAATACAGCATAACTTTTATTATTATTATTTAATCATTTTTTACAGTCCAGTCTTTATTCCCCTCCTACTCTGCCATCTGACTGTTCCTCATCCCATACCTCCCACACACACACTCCTAAAGGGTGTCTCCAATCCCCATCACCACCCCACCAGACCTCCCCACTTCCTGAGGCCTCAGGTCTCTTGAGGGTTAGGTGCATCTTCTCTTACAGAGGCCAGACCAGACAGTCCTCTGCTGTATATGTGTTGGGGGCCTCATATCAGCTGGTGTATGCTGCTGGTTGGTGGCTCAGTGTCTGAGAGATGTTGGGGATCCAGGTTAGTTGAGACTGCTGGTCCTCCTACAGGGTCGCCCTCCTCCTCAGCTTCTTCCAGCTTTGTGATAATTCAACCACAGGGGTTCCCAGCTTCTGTCCATTGGTTGGGTGCTAGTATTCGCATATGACTCTTTCAGCTGCTTGTTGGACCTCACAGAGGAAAGACATGTTAAGCTTCTGTTTGTAACCACACCATGACATCAGTAATAGTGTCAGGCCTTGGGGCCTCCCCCTGAGCTGGATCCCAATTTGGGCCAGACACTGGACCCCCTTTCCCTCAGCCTTTTCTCCATTTTTGTCCCTGCAGTTCTTTTAGACAGGAACAATTCTGGGACAGAGTTTTTGACTGTGGGATGGCACCCCCATCCCTCCGCTTGATGCCCTGTCTTTCTACTGGAGGTGGACTCTATAAGTTCCCTCTCCCCACTGGTGGGCATTTCATCTAAGTTCCCTCCCTTTGAGTCTTGAGAGTCTCTCACTTCCCAAGTCTCTGGTACATTCTAGAGTGTGACTCAATAGGAAGACCAGCAGTCTCAACTAACCCAGACCCCTGAGATCTATCAGACATTGAGCCACCAACCAGGCAGAATACACTAGCTGGTCTGAAGCCCCTGACACATATTCAGCAGAGGTCTACCTGGTCTAGCTCAGTGAGAAAAGAGGCACTTAACCCTTGAGAGACTTGAGGCCTCAGGGAGTATGGAGGCCTGGCAGGGGTGTGGTAGGAGGGATGAGGAACTGTGGAAGGATGGACCAGGAGGGGGTTAACAACTGCACTGCAAATAAATAAAAGTAATAAAAATAAATAAATAAATAATCATTAACTTACTGTATAACTTTAATAAGTTATTTGTTTTTTTAGCTAAAAAGTAGAAGAAATTGAATAAAATTATGTCTGGGATGGATAACTTTTGTTTATACATTTATAAAATCAGTTTATGAGATAAATTCAGTTAGTATCTGCACATGTAGTTTAAACAAACACACAAACTGGCAATAAGTCAAAGTAGAAACAACTATTTTCTTAATTCATCTTTAATGTCTGCCCTTTTCAAATCTTATATATCATTAATACCTTCTTATGCTTCTTAAATAATGGCTCATATCAAATATATGAAAAATCTGAAGCAACCCACTAAATGTTTTATATATGTTTATTTGCAATTATCTTGTTACTGACTATTTCATACATATTTTATTGCACGTAAAATACTTTAAGTTAAATCTTTTGGAAATTGTATTTACAAATATATATACATAAAGGCGTCTTTTAATAAGTGATCTAAAAGTAATTATTTGTTTATCAATTCTGTAAAAGTATTTGAGGCCAGGAACTATATATTAGAAATTTGTATTACAAGAATGTACAATATAGTACCACAGCTATATATATATATATATATATATATATATATATATATATATATATATAGTTTTTTTTCACTAAGTGTTCTGTGAATGTAATCATGATGGCTTTGGTAGTTCAGCAAGTACTCAAAAGTCCCACTGGTTTGAAAAACAAAAGTTTCCAATCTTCTTATATTAAAATGACCTCAAAAATGAACTCTTGGCCATGCTTAATAAAGCATTTCTTTCCTACAAAGGAATCTGATAGGTCTTTCTTAGTAGCCAAATTCAGAGAATTATGGAAGGCAAGGGAAATGGAAGTAAATGCAAGAAGTTAACCCAATACCAACCAGAGAAACTTAAAGTATAAATAAAGAGGAGTTAAAGATCACACTTTCATTGTCTCATACTATGGTAATGTTTTTCACTTTTAATAGTAGTATCTATTTTAAAAGCAGGTACCTTAAATCACTGCACACAAGAAAACTGTTCAAGAGCTAAGAAACCATGGAAAACCGTAAACTATATGTAAAATCTTAAAGAAAGGATATTGGCAATTTCATTTGTTTGTATTTTTTAACTTTTCCATCTTGTATACTAATACTTAAATAGCTAAAAGAAATTATTAATTTTTTCACAAAGAAGTTTCCTATAAAAATTATCTTTCACAAAGCCTAACACTCAAAAGATCTTATGCCTTTAGTGATATAAAAATAAGGAATTTCTTCATGTTCTTTTTTTTCTGGATGAGAAGATTAATGTTTTGACAAAAAAGACATATGTAAATGTCGCGTCCCTCGAACCAGCAAGGAAAACACAACACCGAAGATCTTCGGAAAACAGTTTACTCGGGCTTCTGATGCAAGAACTAACCGACTCCCCTCACACATTCTCTTATATATCCAACTGAACATCCAATCAAAACATGACACGTTCCAAACTCTCATTGGTTGCCATTAGTAACCCACATCCCATAATAGTTGTTTTCTTCAAGGCACCCGGATATGAGCGCCATCTTTAAGGTGCGGCTCCCTACAGTTCCCCTTTTTTATTTTTATTAAGATGAGCAGATGAAACAATGCCCTGTCTTAGGTCGACCATTTATTTCCTTGTCTTACCCGTCATTGGTTATCTCAGTCTTACCCTGAGACACCTGTCTTAGGTTGATCAA
>JAPYYD010000136.1:7965-19150 GCA_028551405.1 Uromys caudimaculatus | reverse complement strand
ATACCATGTTCATTCTTTTGTGACTGAGTTACCTCGCTCAGGATGATATTTTCAAGTTCCATCCATTTGCCTGCAAATTTCATTAAGTCATTGTTTTTAATAGCTGAGTAGTACTCCACTGTGTAAATGTACCACATTTTCTGTATCCATTCCTCTGCTGAGGGACATCTGGGTTGTTTCCAGCTTCTGGCTATTATAAATATGGCTGCTATGAACATAGTGGAGCATGTGTCTTTATTACAAGCTGGAGCATCTTCTGGGTATATGCCCAGCAGTGGTATAGCTGGGTCCTCAAGGTAGTATTATGTCCATTTTTCTGAGGGTCCACCAAACTGATTTCCAGAGTAGTTGTACCAGCTCGCAATCCCACCAATAATCTCCACATCCTTGCCAGTATCTGCTGTCACCTGAGTTTTTGATCTTAGCCATTCTGACTGGTGTGAGGTGGAATCTCAGACTTGTCTTGATTTGCATTTCCCTGATGACTAAGGATGTTGAACATTTCTTTAGGTGCTTCTCAGCCCTACGAATTTCCTCAGTTGAGAATTCTCTGTTTAGCTCTGTTCCCCATTTTTTGATAGAGTTATTTGGTTCTCTGGAGTCTAACTTCTTGAGTTCTTTGTACATATTGGATATTAGCCCTCTATCAGACTTAGGATTGGTAAAGATCTTTTCCCAATCTGTTGGTTACCATTTTGTCTTATTGACAGTGTCCTTTGCCTTACAGAAGCTTTGCAATTTCATGAGGTCCCATTTGTTGATTCTTGATTTTAGAGCATAAGCCATTGGTGTTCTGTTCAGGAACTTTTCCCCTATACCCATGTGTTTGAGACTTTTCCCCACTTTCTCTTCTATTAGATTCAGTGTATCTGGTTTTATGTGGAGGTCCTTGATCCACTTGGAGCAGTGGTGTTTGTCTTATCCCCATTCACAGCGTTTCCATGCTCCTTGGAGGGTAGCTTTCTCCTGGCATTACTTGGCTATGGAACCCTGGTGGCCCAGGCACAGGTCTTCCGCCACAGATGGAGACCAGAAGGTTCCTGTCCCTGACTTTTCCTCAGTCTCTGTGTCCTGAGGGCCTGGGAGGCTAGCTTTCTCCTGGCGCTAATTGGCTATGGAGCCCTGTGGCACAAGCTGAGGTCCCCAGCCACAAATGGAAACTGGAAGTTTCCTGTCCCTGACTTTTCCTCAGTCCCTGTGTCCCAGGCGTTCTGAGCAGGTCCCAGTGAGCAGTGGTGCTTGTTTTATCCCCACTCACGGCTTTTCCATGCTCCTGGGAGGGTAGCTTTTTCCTGGCGCTCCTAAAGACTTTCAATTTGTAGTGCATAATATGAGGAAACAGATAAACTCAGCTCCACATTGCAACAAGGCTGTCCTGTGAGTTCCCACTCCAGCATTTCACCTCCAGTTCCTGGAATGCCATGTAGATATCTGGTTGTTGCCTAGGAGTATCTCCACCTCCTTTCTCCTCTTAGTTCACCTTTGCCTTTATTTATCTCATATCATTTTATTTATGATAACCTCTGGTGCTAGATAGTTTTATGTCAACTTGACACAAACTAAAGTCATTGGAGAGGAGGGAATTTCAATTAAGAAAATGCTTCCATAAGACAGAGCTGTAGGCATACCTATATGGAATTTTCTTGGGAGGGTGGTGCTCTCTATGGGCTTGGTCCTAGGTTTTATGAAATGAACAAGGCACAGTGAGCAAGCCAGTAGGCAGCATCCCTCCATGACCTTTGCATGTGTTCCTGCCTCTAGGTTTTATGAGCTCTTTGAGTTCCTGCCCTGATTTCCTTCAGCGATGGACAATGGATGTGGACACATAAGTCAAATTCACCCTTTCCTCTTCAACTTACTTTTGGTCATGGTTTTTCATCATAGCAATAGTAACCCCAACTGAGACATCTCTCTACCACCCAAGTCCAGCTGAGAAAAACACCTTCTATAAGTTGCATAATGACCCATGTTTTTGCTCCCATGGTGTCTTTTACAATGTGAACAATTTTGTGACTGGTTGACATCTAATGGTCTGACAGCTTCGTGAGGACAGCATGATACAGCTTATCTGATCCTTGGCTGCATTGAGACTTCATAAATGCTAACACTCAGTGAGTGCTTGCTCCATGCTCCTCACTGTCCTAAGTATCATGTTTCTACTAACTCTTGGGCCACAGTCACTAGGCTCAGATAGATTCTCTCCATTTTCTCATTTTCCAGCTAGCCGTGATGCAGGCAGAGGCTGAGACAGCCAGCAGCCATCTGCATTATGTTTGGCCTTCTGCCAGTTACACTTTGCAGCTCCACCAACACTCTCCACTGCATGACTTCAGTTTCCAAGGGAAAATACATCTTTGCCTTCAACTCATTTATGCCACCTGCTCTCTCTGTATATAATGCTATGTTCAACTGTTGCATGGTGTAATAATTCTTCATTGGCCTCTGAACCTATGAACATTCCAAGTAATCAAGAAGGCACAATTGATTCAAAGTGTTAATATTTGCTCACCAGTGAGACACCATCTGAGGGCTTCATCACTTGCAGCAATACTACCACTGGAGCTCTAGAAGTACAGGTCTACCCAAGGTCACAAAGATGCAGATAGTGGGAGATAGGACATCTTGGATAGTACAGCCTCAACATGGGAAGATTGGCCCTCTCTTAACCCAGACTTTCTGCCATATAGATGTGAAATATTTCAAATAAATAATCAAAGTAGAACCTGAGTGCTTATCATGCTCACGCTGCTGAAATCCTGAGTTGTTAATCCTTATTCATTTACTTACTCATTCGGCTGCCATATGGTAAATATATACCTGGTGCTGGGCATTCTAAAGGTCTTTACACTCAAGTAGGATCATTTCTGTTATGTCTCAGGCCACTTGTACTACCTCAGTTCCTTTAAGATAAAAGGATCAATACACAGAAAAAAAAGGTAAGAATGTTCAGAGTCCTTTGTAGTGAAGGCTTCAGTCCTCATTACTTGATCTAAGTGTACCTCTGCCCCCTTGCTTCTGGGACTGCTGACTGCCACTACTAACTACTGCTACTGCTAACTACAGTTATGGAATAAGCAGATTGGAATAGACATGTACATGGACTCTGAGCCACACAGCTAGGAGTGACCCCCTCTGTGCCATATTCTAGCTGAATAATAATAAGAGAGTCACTGAAATTCCATTTACATTGTGTTGTTCACCTGCGCCGCCAAGAAAATAATGGGAACTTCTTCAAAATGGCTGTTGAGACAATTAGATGTATTCAAATGTTCTAAAACACTGCCTAACAAATAGTAATTTCCTCATAAGCAGTCTAATGGGTTCAATCCTTAATGTTATCACCACCAGAAGATATATCTGACACTGTCACTATAAATATTGTCATTTTACTTCATTGATGGTGATATGCATTGAACATAAATAATCCATCTATTCAACATGTATTAAGCAGTCACCAGGCTCTGTGTTAGTAATACCTGAGGTTTCAGAGTCATAGAGACACTGTCTTCAACTTCAGAGAGCACAAGATCTAAAGAAGAGACAAGGGAGAGAAACCCATAGAGCACTGCACTAGACAGAAGGCCTTGTTTGCTGATCATTTTCAATGTAACCAGTAGCCTAAGGGCAGAAAGCATTCTTAATCTTCATCCCCAGTGAAGTCCAAGCAGAAGAAAGCTATTTCCTCATAGTTACTCAGCTGGGAAGCAGCTGAGAAAGGATTTACACTCAGGCAGTCTGGCTCCAGCACATACACTGATGATCCCTGTGTTACAGCATTATCGCAGAGCTAAAGACTGACAAGAGAGCATCCTGGGCTGGGGAACAAGGGGAAGCTGGCTTCTGTGCTGTCAGTGTTACAGGAGAAAGAAGGGCAAGGAAGGCGTAAAGTTAGTTGGATCTAGCATAAAGATCCGCAATCCTCCTTTTCTTGAAAGAGAGACTGGGCCACTAAATGACCAAGGCTCACCCTATGGTCTAAATAAGAAGTAGGCAGAGAAGACAGATGGGGCTATGCCCTGGCTATTGGGGTTTATGCCCAGGGTAAATACAGAGAAGCATAGAGATTGGCATAGGAGGAATACTGGATCTCCATCTCTTTGCTCTTCAAACTTGAAACACTGGCTTCATCTTTCTGAAAGCAATTTCTTTACCTGAGTCAAGAGTGAGGCTGGTTGGTACTGCCTCACGCAAGGGCCACAAATAGGAGCATAGAGCAAGTAACAGTAGATCTTTGGAATAGAAGTAATTCCGTCTTCCGGTCTTTTCCTCAATTTCCTTCACCCCACAGAATGGCTCATGGTGTCTTATGCCCGGGATCCCACTTAGTGGAATCTCATTAGAAAGTATGCCTGGGGTTGTGTGATCTAGCGCCCACAGACTTCTTGCTTTCCTGCCTGGATTCAGTCCACGGGCCAGGAGCCTTGGGCTCACAGTCAAATGCCACATCAGTGGGAGCAGCTTCCCTGCTTACCTTTGCTAGCTCAGCCTCCAACCGTGACTCTGCATTCTGACATGGGGCATCTGGTTCCTTGGCAGGGGGATAGCACATTCTAACCGTGGGAAGTCACTGTTTAGGGAAGACAGCCAAGCCACAGGCTGTCTGCCTTCTCATCACTTCCTCCAGTGCTGCCAGCAAGAGGGGACAGCAGAAAGAGGGACTATTGATCTCCAGTGGCCCTCTTCTTTAAATGAAAAAGATGACTAATGAGCAGTGGAGAGAACCCCAGATCTGTGATGGGCTTGGAAGCACCGTCCCTGGTCTATTCCTTTACATGGATAGGCAGGAGAGAGTATATGCTATGCCAAGCCTTGAAGCAAAAGAGCCCTGTATCTGAGTTACTAACATTGCAACCCCAAATGGAAATGTAGCCTCTGTGTATCAGTTTTCTAGGGTTGCCATAACAGAGGGCCACTAAGCAAGTGGCTTGATTAATGACATTTATTGCCCCACAGTTCTGGAACCATGGTCAGATGCCAGTAAGAACAGGGCTGGTTCAGTCTGAAGGCTGTGGGGGTGTCATTATATTCCAAACCCTCCCATAGCTTCTAGGTATTGCTGGGGTGCAGTGGTGATTCCTGGATATAGATTAGCATTCTGATCCGTGACTTTATACGACACTCTATATGTGCTCAAATATCCTCTTTCATAACAATACCAATCATATTATTATGATGCCTAATGACATCTTCTAACTAATAACTAGTCAAAAGGAAGCTAACATTCTGAGGTTCTAGCGCTTAGGACTTTAATTTACACATTTGGAAGGTGGGGAGGAGACACAATGTAGCCCATAACATTGCCCATGGCTATTTCGTCATCAGTGGGTAGGGTGATGAAACTCTATCGGGTGTAAGATACCTCATGAAAGTTAAACGGTGTGGTAGTTTGAATAGAGGACACATTCTGGAGCCTAGTCCTCTATAATTCCTGCAGCCTTTGGCCTCTCCCTTTCTCTACAACTTTCCACAGAGCTGCCCATATTCATCTTTAAAACACACATCTTTCACCATGCCCCTTAACTCCTCAACACAGACACAGAGTTAAGCATAAAAAACATGCTGAGGTCACATGTTCTACTCTTCTTGATACAGGATGAAGCCAACAGCCATTGTAATAGAATTCGAGCTTCCATGCCCAGTGAGGTACATCCATCTAGACACACAAGGGTCTTTCTATTTTGAAAGTCCCTCAGCCATTTGTGTTGCATCATAATGCTGCCATGAATAAACATAGCAGCATGATGCTCACCTTCACATGGAAGGTCAAGAAGATCTTGCACTTGGACCTGGACAATCAAGGTTTGTCACAAAGTCACATAAAAAGAGCCAACTGCTTTGGTTTATTTTTCAACTCACGAACCAGTAAACTGACTCATTCATTGCCTTAGTATGTTTTGACTGCTATGCAGATACCATGAACATGGAAACTTGTAGAAAGAGCTTATGTGGGGCCTAGAATTTCAGAGGGTGAGAGTCTATGACTATCATGGTAGGAAGTATTTCAGAAGGCAGACGGGGATGGTGCTGGAGCACTAGCTGTGAGTTTACATCTTGATTCACAAGCATGAGGCTGAGTGCTAACTGAGACTGGGATAGGTTTTTTTAAACCTCCAAGCCTTCCCCCAATGACATACTTTCTTCCAAAAGGCCACACCCCCTAATCCTCCCCACACAGTTATACCAACTTGGGACCAAGCATCTAAACATATGATACTATGGGGCCATTCTTATTCAAATCACCACACCCATTCATATATGTAGCTGCTACTAAACTTGGGATCACCATAAGCTAGATTCTGTTGGTAAAGAGCAAGGTAGAGTCTTCTGTGATGGGGAATGCTTACAACAAACAACACAGAAACTCCACTGAGGGTATTTCCCCTCAGCTCCTCCTTTCATCCACAGTGCAATCCTGGGGAAGTTTCTGAGTCACCTCAGCATTCACAATGGGATTGTACCCAGAGAAAGACCGTGCAAGTTGCCAGTTCCACAGCTAAAGTCCAGATTGGACCTCTGTCACCTATGTAATTCGTACTTTCACTAAGAATAACTGTTTCTCAGTCAGGAAGTAAGGCATGGATGAAACCATACATGCAAAAGCATTGTTTAAGTTACAATATATTATATTCATAAGAAGGGTTTATTATTCTACACCCTACCCTGAGCACAACCAGATTTTCAATAATTTCATTTCAAACTTACTTTCTCCTTAATTTTCAACTGTCAGAATAAGATGAGAGCCTAAGTTTTAGAAACAGTCAGGAGCCAATGACTAAGTTACAGAGACATAAGATGAGAAAGAAAAAATATAGGGCCTCCTTGGATACACAATTTGCAAGCTGATGTGCAAACTATTTGCTGGGATAAATTACTTTCATCTTAATTAATGAATACACAACCCACAATCTGTCTAAGAAATGTGCAAAAATATGACATAAGTTTGGAGGTTTCAGTGTGCCAGCTATGGGGTCTGGAAGCACCTTCCTCAAATTGCTGGGCTGGAAGTCACCATGGAGACCACATTTCAACATCCTGACAACACTGAAACTCATTCTGCTCAAACACCCTCTTTAAAGTGACATGTGGAGTGTGTGCTTCTATATCCTGTGATGGCTATGGCACAGTG
The DNA here is from genome assembly GCA_028551405.1 of Uromys caudimaculatus. Taxonomy (NCBI): domain Eukaryota; kingdom Metazoa; phylum Chordata; class Mammalia; order Rodentia; family Muridae; genus Uromys; species Uromys caudimaculatus. The sequence continues at coordinate 12,024 of JAPYYD010000136.1, read as the reverse complement.
GCGTTATCAGAAGGCAGGCAAGTCACTCCCTGCCCTACAGAGTTGAGAAGGGCAAACTTCTCATCAGCCAATTGAGTTCCAATTTGTACCTCAAATTGGGTTCTAATTTGTACCTCCTTTCTGCTCAGCACCATGCCTGGTTCTCGAAGGCTGGACATGAACTAGCTTTCTAAAATTCTAAAATATGTCTAGCTAGAACAGTTGAAAACAAAAGGTATGTGCAGCAAATGCTTACTCTGAATGAGGAACTTTGTTAACTAATAAACATATATTATCTTATTTCATCCTCACAACCACCCCAGAAATGACCTGTCCACTGCTAGGACTTCCTGAGTACCTTCTCTGTGCTAGACATGTCTTAGGCCAAGCCCTGGTAGGTCCAGAACTTGAAAGCTTGTACAAGATCACTGGTTGGAAAGTGTCAGCCACAGCCAGGACTTTAAGCACCAGACATTTAGTTTCCAAAGCCAGGTGAGCTTAGCTATTATATTACAACATACTTATTCAACTGTGTGTGCTGAGTGCCTTCAGGGCTGACAAGAATCTTATATTTTGGCAAATTTCAGGTATACAATATAGTAGTAATAACTCCAGTCACCATGCTGTATAATCATAGCCCCAAGAGGCCTGACAACATGACAATCTTTAAAAAGAGAGAAAATCATACTATTTTAGCAAAGTTCAAATATATGGCACAATAACATTAACTACAGTCACCATGCTATCTAATTACATTACAAAATGCTGGCCAAAATAAAAATCTGAAAAGAAAAAGATTTTTACAGTTTAGTAAAGGGATCCAGGGAAAGGAAATGAGCAATATAGTCAATGGTCAGATGAGGTAGTCTAAGAGGAAAATGGACAGGCAGGCTGACAGGGGCTGGAACAAGTGGCTGCCCAGCTGGGAGTAAGCAGCAGGCATGTGGCTCCCTGGGCTCCCTGGATGCCTACTCCAGTGACAAGCAGTCAGAGAGTGAGTGAGCAAGCCAGGATTTTAGCACGTGATCTGCTCCTAGAATGCACACCTGAGGAGAGAAAGGAAGCTGGTGTTGCCAGCCGGAGACAGGAGCTACCCACCAGGACTCTTATCTGTGAAAAAGTAGCATGTAAGAGGGATAGACCACTGAACTCTCCCCAAAAGAACTGCCAAGCTCTCTAATAGCCTAGGGATACTGTACCCCAGGGACAGAGCCCTTGCCTAGCATGTGCAGGGCTTGGGTTCAGTCCCCAGGACTGCACAAATCCAAACCAAAACAATCAAATCATTTCTTGAAATGGTATCTATGTGGTGCCTTTGAGACAGTGACAGCCAATAAGAGTGGAGCCAGCGGTGAAGGAAGAGCAGTCAGACATGCATGGAAGAAGGAATGGGGACTGGGGGATGCTCTTTCAGCAGGAGACTGAAAACAGGTTCTCAGCACAAAATGGGGATGACAGGAGACTGAGACAGAGGATCAGTGCAGGCTCCGGGCTACAATACTCCCTGAGGGGAGGGGTTCATGAGTAGTGGAGACAAGCATTTAGTGTGACCTATGACTCATGATGGGAAATAGAGATTGATTTTCATGTTATAATGAGATCTTATGGATTTAATCTCCCCAAAACTGCTTTTAATCAGCAGTGTGTAGTTGTTTAAAATAATAGTAAGTGGGACTGAGGAGAAGCTCAGTGTATGAGGATCAGAGTTCAGATCCACAGATCCCACATAGAAGTCAGGCAGGTGCAATAGCTGCTTCTATATCTCAATGCTCAGGAGGTAGAACTGGGCATGCCAGGGTAAGCTGTCTAGCTAGACTGCCACAATAGTCCAGTTTTAGGCTCAGCAAGATACTGACTCAATAAAGAAAGTGGAGATTGATCTAGGAAGACATGAACCATCACACTTATCAAATATGGGGTTCCATACTCATGTATATGCACAACTACCTACAAACATATGTACCCATTCACGTGAGCATTCATACACAAAACACACCACACACAAATACATATGCATGTATACAAGATATATATCTACAATATATAATATTATAACATTAATATTATATTGTGCTATATTACATGTAATATTAACATAATTACATATTATATAACTATATACAATATTTCATATATATCAGGAACAGTGAGATGAATTAGCAGGTAAAGGTACTTGCTAATAAAGACTGATAGTTTGAGTTTGGTATCTAGAACCCATGTAAAGGTCAAAGGGAAGAATCCCCAAAGTTGTGCTCTGACCTCTGCATGTGTCCTTGTATTCTGTAGCCATTACCTCCCAAAATGCATGCACGTGCACAATGACAAGTAAGTAAAAACGATAGCAATGGGGGTTGGGAGGATGACCCATTCAGCAAAATTCCTATCTCCTGATCCACATAGAAAGCCAGGCACTGCCCACGTGCCTATAATCCCAGCATGGGGTGGCAGAAGATAAAGGGATTGAGGTGTGCTCGTCCACCAACTCCAGACAAACTCATGAGTTCCAGCTTCGGTGAAAGACTTTGTGTCAAAAAATAAAAATAGGGTGCAATTAAGAGAGATACCTCATGCTCTGCACACACACACACACACACACACACACACACACACACACACACACACACCAATTGCAAAATAACACTTAGTATGTCCCAAATCCTGTTCTAAGTGTTTTGCTTATGTTAATTCCCACAATCATTTAATCCCTATATAAAGTACCATATGTCCCATATGAGGATATATTATGCTCCAGATAAGGAGAGATGTTGGGTGACCTGGCCAAGTTTGCATAATTGGTGAGAAGTGGGGCCACAGTCCTTGGCATCCAGGCTGCCAGGTGGCACTATGATTACTGCACTGGAGAGTACCCAGGTACGATTCTGGCCGTGTTCTGACATGCAGAGCCCCACTCCAGGTGCGTGAATTGCTGCACAGATACCCACAGGGCTCCTGATCACTCGTTTTCCACCTGTCTGTTTCCCACTCTGCAGGCACAGTGCTCTTCAAACAGAACTGAACAGTGTGGTTCTCCTTTTCAAAGCCCCACAGTGTCCTCATTTTAAAGAACAAACTCCTCACCTGGGCTGCCTGCTCTGCAGGGTCTGGCTCTCTGGGTTGCCCTCTGGGCTCCACCCTGTGGCTCTCCTTCCTTCTATCTAGACACCACTACTATAGGACTTTGCCTCATTCTATCTCCTCTCTTCTGAGAGCATCCTTTCCGTGTTTGGGATGATTCTCTTCTCTCACAAATCTTGCACTAAATATAACATTAATTTCTTAGTGATAAACTTCACAATGTAGATTATACCAAGTTGTGTAACTAGAGACGTTTTAACTGTTTTCTTACTGAAACCTAATTTACGATGAACATAGGAACTTAGGCTTCTTCCTTTTGTCTTCACTGCTCTGCATAGGGCCATCTGAGTAGGGTCCCCAACTGCTGAAGGAGTCCACTGTAATGCAGTGTGAGAGCAAAGGAGCTTGGCTAATAGAGATTGACATAAGACAGGGGAGTATACTTGAGGGCTTTGTTATACAAACAGCAACATCTCTGGGCAGATCAGAACTAATGTGTGCAAAGCACCAGCAAGGAGCCCAGCAGTGAGCAACCCACTAGCAAACGGCACTGCTTCCTCTGCTTACAATATCAGCACCGTCCCCCAAAGCAAAGAAGCTATGTCTAGAGGTTAAGAATACCCAGGGGAAAAGTTCCTGAACACAACACCAATGGCTTATGCTCTAAGATCAAGAATCGACAAATGGGACCTCTTAAAATTGCAAAGTTTCTGTAAGGCAAAAGGCACTGTCAATAGAACAAAATGGCAACCAACAGATTGGGAAAAGATCTTTACCAATCCTAAGTCCGATAGAGGGCTAATATCCAACATATACAAAGAACTCAAGAAGTTAGACTCCAGAAAACCAAATAACCCCATCAAAAAATGGGGAAGAGAACTAAACAGAGAATTCTCAACTGAGGAAATTCTCAGGGCTGAGAAGCACCTAAAGAAATGCTCAACATCCCTCGTCATCAGGGAAATGCAAATCAAAACAAGTCTGAGATTCGACCTCACACCAGTC
>JAPYYD010000135.1:0-16436 GCA_028551405.1 Uromys caudimaculatus | reverse complement strand
GGCACAAACCAGACATTTGATCATGTATTTTAGTTAGTGATTACCCATTTGTTCCCTTTATTGATTTCCAATAAGCAAAAGCCCTTGGCTCATGTTTCCAAAAGGCTTTCTGTAAAGAGTTTGCCCACAATAATGTTTTTGTGAATCTAATAAAATTCAATGCTCAGTTCTGCTGCTTTAAAAAAAAAAAAACAGAAGTTAATTTACTTCTGCTTTTGGTGAGCAATGACAGCAGTTCACTGTCTAGATATTTGATAATGAACATTTGTGAGATTTTATTATTGAAGAGTCTCATTTCTAAGTCCTCCACAGTGCATCTACTAATCACTTGCACTTTTCTTGTAATATGTGTCTCACAACCACTGTCAGATACCTGCATGGGCTGGGAGTCTTTAACACAGGCAAAAGGTCTGTAGGCACAACAAGGAAGAGCTACTGTGTAAGAGTGCCTGACATTTGTGTCTTGGTGCTTTTGTTTTCGGTAATTTCTGTGTATCAGAGATTAGCAAAGTTAAGGCAACTTAAGCACAGGTTTCTTCTAAACAGTTATTCAGAGCTGTACTGAACCTCGTCCCAGTCAGTGCTGACAGCACCGTTAGAATGATCTGCTTCTGATGTTAACGTGGGATGTCTGAAAAGGACAGCCGGATGGCAACTACATGCTCAGCTTCTGGCTGGGCAGAAAAACTAGTAGTTTCTCCATGTGAAAGACAAAGATATAGGTCGAGACAAACAAAACACCTTTCTAATCAGCATCCTGCTGTTTAGGATTCCTCTATGCAACGTTTTCAGACAATGAAACAGGATGACTCCTACTTGTGATTCATTATTGCTATGACATCATCACGCTCAATGGAAGCACACAGAACCTACTAACATCCAAAACCAAGAACACAGCCCTCCTCCTGTGTGAAATGTAAACATGTGCCCAGCAAATCAACAGGCTGATTCATATGCAAAATAACAGATGGATTAAATATCTACTGAGCTTGTGCATTTCTCTCCAAATCAAACACATAGGCTTCAAAGGAGAGAGATGTATTTTCATGATATCCTGGTATTTCTTAAAACTACTTCAAGGGGTTTCCAACCTTCCAAAGTGTAACGCCCAGTCCCATTTCTATCCACCTGCATCTGCACAGCAATCATGTTTCTCAACCACATCAGAAAAAGAAACACTAAATTTTCATTAATGAATACTATGATAACTTTCGATATAGAGTTGGTTATTTTTAAGGTTAACTACAGGAAATGACCCACTAAAAAGAAAACAGCATCTATTCAGGTAACATAATTAGGACTTTAAGTAAGTAAAGACACATTACTTTCTAAGAACAGAAGAGATGTGCTGGGACCTCTGAGCTTGGGCACAGGACAGGGTGAAGCAAACACTGTGGGAATGTGGAAATGATGTCTAATTTTCTGTCATCAGACTCTAAACTGCATCACTGATCCTGCTTACCTGTCTCTTACCTAAAATAAAAATAAAAGATCATCTGAGCTAGAGAATCTTACCTTGACTGAATGGCAAGATATATTGTACGGCGAAACGACACTAGGTTGATTTCTGTTTTGTCATGAATAGTTACTTTTTGTCCTGAAATAAAGTAAACATAACAATTATAAAAACACAAGTTTATTCTATGATCAAATTCAATAATTACAATGTTGTTTGTAAATCAGTATCTGTAGGATTAATGGAGTCACTATAGGTCTTCTGCCATACCATTTTGTTAGATCAGAGACTACAACCACACCAAAAAAAGTATGTTTATCTCTATATTGCAAACCTATTTAGACACCACAGAGGTGTTGCTTGATGCTGACACTTCATAGAATATTATTTCTAGAGTCATAAGCAATTTTGATTAAGTAGATGACCTGGATGGACTGAAATTCGGTTTAATAGAACAATGGGTTTTGGCAGGTTGGCTCTGTCCAACATGTGTATGTGGCAAAATCTGTTGATATAAGGAAACTTTTCTTATACATAATTATTAGTATTTTAAATAGTACTCCCATATAAAACAAAGAAATTCTAAAGGGAAATGTAGTATATAGAGACTTAGATGACTCATTAAAGATGACAGTGGAGAAATCCAATATATATATTTTTTATAACATGTTACAGAACAACAATTTAACTGTAAGACATATATTACCCTAAAAAAAAAAAAAATGTGTGCTGCTATACTACTGATATTTAACCAAAGTAAAGGTTGAGCTTGTTTTTCTGTAAAGTGATGTAATCAGAGCCAAAAGGGAAGAACACAAACCTACTTCTGTACAAATGTAGTTGCTGGCCTCCCTACCCTATTTTGCCAAAATGAACAGCAAATATGTAGTCATTCACATCTGTCACACACTTGCCAAGATTACATAAATCACACACCCTCAACATGAATGTACCTTTAGAATTGAAGCTCTAAAATATCAAATTAAAATTATGTTGTTAGGAAAAACTGAATGTCCTTGTTTAATACTTTAGAGACTGGTATCCTGCTGTGGGGGACAGTCTTCTGTCCGAGAAGGTGCTGGAAAGGATCCCGTCTTCTCCCACTAAACACCAGGGCATCCTTCACAATCCCTCCTCAGAGAATGGAGAAAGCCGTTCTAGAGTAGGTCTTCAGAATTCACTTCATCCTACAGTGTTTACAAAGCCATACTTTACCTCCTTCCTCCTCTTCTCCTTCCTCCTCCTCCTCTTCCTCCTCCTCATCTTCACTACTTCCAGCTTCTTGGTCCGTGTTTGAATCGCTGTCTCCCTCATCAAGGATTTCTACAAATCAAAGTAAATTTAAGAAGAAAAAAATTAATGAGCTAGATACATGAACCTCATTCTGAGAAGTTAATCTCATTTCACTGAATCTAATTTTAACTGTTTACCTGCCAACAAACATAATCACACAAACCTCAGGCTATGGCAAGGAAACAATTAGAATGATGTGATGTTAACAAGATGTGTCATTCTTTGCTAGATAAAACGTGCTCATGGAAACAAGGAATGAAAGAAGACAGAAAAGGCACATGATGTTTCTGAGTGGGTAAGAGCACCAGGAAAAACACTGGAGCTTGCAGCTAGCATTTCGAAGTTCAAATGCTATCTTCAGAAAGAGGGCAGTCTATGATGGAAGCTAAAGCCACAGAGTTAAGAGTGAACATGGAATGATACGGGAGGGGAATCAGTATCATTCTATATTCACTTTAAATAAGTAGAATGAAAAATTTTAATTTAAAAATAATTGTTAAATTGCATAGTACAGTCAATCAAAAGTTTTTTCATGCGTAAAACTAAAACAAGTTTTAAACATCTGAAACTAATGGTAAAACCATCACTTTATTACTTCTTAAATAAAACGTTTGTAGATGAACACACTCGAAAGATCACCTAAGACCATCTACCACATCAATACTGAAAATGACAGAGCACAATTATATCTTGCCCAGTTAGCGCTCACCAACAATGCACTTTCTCGTTTATTATAATCACTCAAGTTTTAGTATAGAGTTTTAACTCACTGTTAGAAACTTCTAATTTCTTTATATTTTGCAGAGCAGTGTAAATCACGAGTTATATATTTAACGTTAGCGGAGAATATCATGCTGCAGAAACAATCATTTATTAAGACTGCAGAGCTACTATGTAGCCCTTCTCTGACAAACCTTAAAACTATTTCTCTCAAATGCAACTCCAAGAACCACTCCAGTGTGTAGCTGATTATGCAACAGAGCACAGACTTTGAAAAGAAGAAACTATTTAGTATTCAAAAGTAGGAAGGCAGGCACTCCTGCTGTTTTCCCAAATGCTGAAAAACCTAATACACAAGTACACCTGGGTCACTCAGAGGTGCTAATTACCAAAGCTGTGCTCACTTCCTGCTGTGGTCATTTTTTATGCCAGTTCTAGGGGAACATTTTACTAAAGATGAAGGTCAAATGAACTGTCTGATAGTTTATAGCATCCTCTTTTCTCTCTCCTTTAAAATCAGCTGAATCGTAGGCACTGGCAACTGGATTTCATCAGATGAATAAAACAGGGTTTCAGCGAAGAGTGTGATTCCCTGGGGGAACCTGAAACCTGTCAGATGGCCTATGAGGTCAACACTACTTTCCTAATAATTCTAAGGTATTATCTGCCCTCTCACTGAATTGCTATCTACAAAAACAGACAAGAGCAATGGGGCTAAAATTACTGCAATCTAAGCACAAATCAAGACACCAAAATGGACTGGGAATCAATGTTGCTTTCTGCCACACTTGCAGAAGGAAAAAAAAAAAAAACATTTAAATTATAAATGCCCTAGATGAAGATGTAAAATAGAAATTTGATTACATCTCATACTTGAATAACAATGTAGCAGTTATATTACAGAGAGACGGACAGGGTAGTGATTCCCTAAAAGACAAAGCTGGGGTAACTACCTGAGTGTAAGATAAAGTAGCAACCTTTATACTTTTATTTGAAAAAATGGCCAATATCATCCATACATGTTGTTAGGTATTCTGCAAGCATTTTCAAATGCAACAAAACGACATTCTCAATTTAAAAACAGCAACAAGCAGTATCTGCTACCACGATACAATTTAAGCTTGTAAGAGTAAATCTAATTTTTATAAAATATGTATTTAGCCTTCAATAGCTTCCCAACACTGGGACAAACTCTTCTGAGGAGACAGGCGGCAACATTAACAAATGTGAGTTTTGATAGTGCCCTAACACATTAACTTGATTTTGAGGATGTTCTTGTTAGGGTGTGCTCGCACTTGCGCTCTCTCTCTCTCTCTCTCTCTCTCTCTCACACACACACACACACACACACACACACACACACACACACACACACACACACCATCATCATCGTCATTGTGAAGCAAGGATGTCCTAAATGACTAACATGTTGCATTGCAAAATGAGTCATGGCTTAAGGATGTATTGGAAGTGACACACCAAAGATTTTTAACATTTAACTTAGTGTGAAAATTCACTGACACCATTTAAATTTTCAAATGAAATCAATTTTTGAGAAACCACTAGCAGTTAAATACTATCATTGTATCAAGGATAAATAACACACACTTATCTGCAAAGGCTATCACAATCCTCCTCCACTTTCTAACTGTAGTATCTAAATGAAACCAGAGAATGAGCTGCAGCAGACAGAGCACAGAAGGACAGACTACTCATCTCCTATAGGCCAGATACTGCACAGTACATAAAATATGTCACCTTCTCATTAAGTTCCTTTGCTTACATATTATTTTCATAAAAATGTTGCTTATGTTAATAAATACCATTTTATTATTTTTAAATGAGTTAATATGTAAATATTCAAACACCAACAGATATATATATAAACCAAAGCTCTACGGAGTCTAATTTTAAAGAGTATTAAGGGATCTCAAAACCACAGAACTTGAGCACTGCTATAATAAAAAAGCATAATCCATGTACTGGCCAACTGCCTAGATCCTAATGAGATTGCCAAGTTTAAACTTGAAAGAAATCAGAACAGAGAGCCAGGGGGAAGGCGCCATTTAGGGAAAGTGTAGGGAGAGAAGTCAGAAAGCAAAGGAAGAATGGGCCTAAGAAACCAAAGTCTAGGCAGAGAGGGAACCAGCTGCATGGCAACAGAAAGCTTTTAAGAATGGGAATCAAAGAAAAGAAACCTGTCTGTGATATCAGAATTTTAGCGCACTATAGACAAACAGGACTTTTGGAAGCCTTCTAACTATAACTAAAGCAGAGAATGGAATGATGGAGCTCAAAGACTCTCTGTGCAGCCACTTTCAGAGTAAGCTGTTCCCAAGTAAAACCACAACAGAGCAAGCAAAGCCATAAAGCATCAGAGCACACCTGGACAAGATTATTGGAGAGGAATGCCCATGCCTGGGAAAACACTGTAACAGCTACCATTGTCTAAACGCCTTCCTGTGGCAATATAAAGTATTTACTCTTCCTCTAGTGACCCGACTCTTCCAGATCATCTACCTAGTAATGGCAAAGATGACACATGCCAAAAGTTTGTCCCAAGTTACGACTTACAGCACACTACTGACATCTAAACAATAACCAGTTCGGCAGGCACTAAAGTGTGAGCCTTCCAATAGAGAACAGCACTCAGTTGTGTATCAGCTGTGGCACTGACTGTAGGTATAGAAAAAAGCCCAATAAAAGCTCCTGGTAATCTATGGGTACTTCCTAAGACATGGGAAACTTAAAGCAAAGGGGCAAAGAACTACAGCATTCAGAATGAATTTCTTGCAGGAGCAAACACTACAAAGAGAGTTAACACATGAGGAAGCAAAGAGCAGGCTTCACTGGGGCTGAGCTTCTGTCTGGAGACAGTCAGTGGCTATTAATATTCCTTTCAGTTTAATGGATCTGCATTATTTCTACTGATCAAATCTTACATACCTTTTTTAATGGCCCTGTACTTCTCTTCATTCTCCATAAAGTTAGGATCCATCTTGAAAACATCTTAAAAATAAATAGGAAGTTAGGTGTTGATTTCCTGCAGCGACATGTTGGTGTCCCACCCCTGCTTTCCACACCCTAGGCTTACTAAGAACGTCTTCTGGGTTGTAGTCATCCTCCAAGGGAAGCATATGTGTAAACTGATCGTCCTCTTCCACTAAATCGAGTCCTTCCAGAATGACAGGGTGGTCCTTGAACCCGTCCTTCCGGACAGCAAACATCACCTCAATCATGTACTGAACTCTTTTGTCGATCTCAGACTCATGGAGAATGTTTCGAAGGCGTTCAAAGATAGCTGAAGTTAAAAGGAAGTTAAAGACAATAAAAAACATCACTCTAACACTGGAATAAGGACTGGTGAGAATACACAGCCAGACATGATGGTACACGCCTTTAACCCCAGCACTCAGGGGACAGAAACAGGCAGAGCTCTGTGAGTCCGAGGCCAGCCTGGTCTACACAGAAAAACCCTATGGGGGACAGAAAAGAATATACAAACCAAGAATACACACTTACCATTGATTCCCCTTGGTGACACCTGGGTTAATTTGAGGCCACATTCCTTGAGGAAGCCGATAGCTACTTCAACACTGTCATCTGTTGGTCTCTCTAGCAGCAAAGTGAGCATCTCTAGGCACAAAACCTCATGTGCCTTAACAGAATGCAGACATAGGGAAGAGATAAAATAGTTTTATATCATTAACCCGCTACTGACAGGCTTCTAAACACAAATTAGTGTTCTACAATGATCATAATGCACATATTTTCTATATATTTCATCATGTAAATATTAAAATTTATAGATAATTTCTTTAATTCACTATACTGACCAGAAAGAAGTATCTGGCTTATGTCTACAAGTAGACTCATTTTAATCTATGTATATAAGAGGAAGCTGGATCCCTTGGGACTGAAGACACAGATGGTTCTGAGTGATGGAAGTAGAACTCAGGTCCTCTAGGGGCCAGCGCTCTCAGCCACTGAGCCACCTCTCCAGTTCCAGTTCTGTATCTGATACCTTTTACATGACTGCAACGTTTAGATCTGCTCTGCAATTCAATCTACTATGTACTCTACTAAATGGCAAATAGTCCTAAAATTATACAAAAATTATACTATAAAATATTTTAACGATTATTGATGCTGAATTGTGAATATTTCCTTTTTATTTACTTAATTATTTCCTTTTTTGAGGGCAGAACTAGGAAGTAGTCCAGGGCCTTGTGCATGCCAGTAAAGCACATTACCACTGAGCTACAAGTCCTAGCCTATTTCGTTTTCATAGATCAAACTATTTACCTGGTCCATGTTTTAAAATTAACACTAATGAAAATTGCCTTGTAGAGTAAGAATAAAATTTTATTAAGGGGGTGCCATGAGAAGATGAACCAAAGCTTATTGTGTCATACATAGACTGTTAAAAGCAAGATATTTAAAGAGCAATCTAAGTCTGAGTTCTAGAGAATATCTTTACACTGTACGAACTTAGAAACATGCTAATTTTTGAGGAGGGTATACAGGGCAGAATGGGGTTAGTCATATATCATTGTAAGAAGATGAAATGGTTAATATTTTAACTGGTGGAAATGTCAAAAATCTCTAGTAAATCAGTAAAATTTTAAAACCAGAAGTATATATCTGCTGCTACAGAAAGGTTATGTTTCCCTGCTCTTAAGTAGCCAACTATTATAACATGACAACTAATTAGGTTAAAATGTAGAAGATTTCCAAGAGCAGCCACTGGAAGAACTAACCTTTAGTGTTATAAAAACTAAGCGTAAGTGCGTTAAAGTCGTTCCATACATGGGACTGTAGTAAGAACGATGGTGCACATGGGAGAGTCTTTACTGTGAACACAGTTTCATTTTTAAGGCTGAGTAGAAGGCAATGCACTCCACAGAACAGTGGATGAATACAAAAATTAAAATCAAACAGAATGGCATTATATGTACTCCGATCAAAATTACTTAACCTACTGTATTTCACAAATATGTATCAATAGGCAAAGTCTATGATGGTCTTGGGAACAGTTAGTATAAAGAAGATGACGAAATAAAGCTACATGGATTTTAAAAATGCCAAATATTTAACCTCTATTCCATACGGTGGGCCTAAATATAAATGACTACAATATTAAGATAAATTTTTCTTTATGTCAAATTTTTTAACAGTGATTACCATTTTCAATTAAATTTAATGTAGTTTTTTTGTTGCATGTGAACATAATCAGGGCTTAGCAAGAACTAACAAAATTATATAAAAATGAGTCTACTTCACTTTTTATCTCTAAAAATTAATAAAATGGAACTATTATAAAAATTCCCTATATGCTATATTTAGGGAATACATAGGTAACTTTAAAATGAATTACCAGGGGCTGAGGATATAGCTTAGTTGGCAGAATGCTTGCCTAACATGCAGGAAGCCCTGAGATCGATCCTTAATACTGCATAAACTGAACAGAGTGGCGCATGGCTACAATCCAAACACTTAGAAGGCAGAGGCAGGAGGATAAGAATTTCAGGGTTGTCCTTGATGTCACAGTGAGCTTACAGCCACCCTGGAGATAAGGAAGGAAGGGAGGGAAGGAGGAAGACCTAAACAAACAAAACCCATTTTGCAGATGAAATGATGGGTGAGGGATGAACAGCGGTGGGCCCTGAACAACGTGTTCACATGCTGGTCATGTGTCAGGCTGAGCACCGCAGCTGGGCTATGCAACAGGACGCACATCCAAGGAGAAGTCAGTAAACAGCTAACAATGTAACAGAAACACTGAACAAGTGAGTAAACAAAACCTAAAAGATGGGCATGGCTCGGATGCACTCGCCATCACTGTTCGATGACTCAGCTTTTATTCATGTGCACTGATATTTCGCCTGTGTGTATCTGTATAAGGGTGCTGGATCCCTTGGGAGTGGACTTACAGACAGTTGTGAGCTGCCATGGAAGTGCTGGGGATTGAACTCAGATTCGCTGAAAGAGCAGCCAGTGCTCTTAAGTGGCTCCGTGAGCACACACAGTACTGAGCCGCGTCAGTCTAACAAACTACCTTATAACATACAGATTTCTCTGTACAAGAGTAGTAGGTGCATTTGAAACACACATGAACTATCACCCGAGACGATCAAGCAGTGACAAAGGGAAACGGCCTCGAGACTGTGGTCTTATGCCACCGAGTTTGGCCAGGCTTTATGGATAATTACTTACCACATTTTGGTTAATAAGATGGGCCACAAATTTTGAAGCAGTCAGGCAAAGTTGCTGAAAATGAAAGTAAAGACAGTTAGCCCGTCAACTCTCACCAGTTTTCCTGCATCAGTGAAATCTATAGTGGATCACCACACTCGTTAAAAGGGGACGTGAAGAATCACGTTCGTCCAGGAATAGTGACATGAAGTAGCTATGAAAGCTGAAGTCTACAGGCAGCCATCACCATAGCGGCCAGCCGGTATGGAGCAGAACGAGCAGCTTACATGTGCGTCAGCACGCTAACCTTTATTGATGCCGGCTTATTGACAGCCTACTTACAAGCCACTCACACATACCTTATCATTCCTTCGATAGCCTTTCCGAAAATTAAGAATTAGCCTCTTGAGGATCAATTCTCCAATCTGTGGGAATTTTGAGTTGATTATTGCCACCAAAGCTGCATAGACATGAGTGAAGATTGGAGAAGCACTCTGGGCTTGCAGAACAGATCTGGACAGCAATCCTCTGTTCAAAACATAGCAAAAGTCAACAGTCAAACAAGCAATTTAGAAAAATATGTAAAATCAAGAAAAACTACTTTCTAACCATGAATAGTAAAAGCCCATTCAGAATTAAATCTTTACTATGTTTCCTAGAAAAAGAGTTCATCTTGGTAATCAATTTTAAAAAATGCTTTTATGAAAATAAAACTGTACTTTTTTTGTAAAATAAAATGAGGATTTTTTGTTTTCAAAAATTTCTCTCTAAATAAAGTTACAGTCTTTCTATTCACATTTCATCTAATCAGACTTAATGGATCGGGACAGGGAAAAACATGATTGAAATATACTGTAAGGAAAAAATTTTAAATAAACCAAAACCAAAAAATAGTGGCATAAAAACAAAGTTGCCTGACGAATATAAAATTTATACAGCATAACGTTTCTGCCATGGGTCCTTTGCCTATCACAATAACTAACTGTGCTGGGACACAGCTCTGAGCTGTTTCCTTCTGTTGGTGTAGGTTTAGAGGAACAAAGGTAAGGACACAGGTGATCTAAGATGAAGCGACAGACAACACAGTGGTAGCAGCACCGTGAACAGTCACTCTTTAGGTGCATGTGTAAGAGAGAGATGTACAGCAAGCTACATTATTCCAAACAATATGGAGACAATTCCTGAGCTGCAAGAAGACAGAAGGAAGTGAACCTAGATTAAGACGGAAGCAAGCCAGGCCACTCGCCTATGCCTGCCTGGCCTGTTTTCCAGGTGACGGGAACAGAGCTCGGCTATCTCCAAGGACAATGGGAGGCTCTTGGCCAACCTTCTGTTCCCCAACAACACGCTTCCCTGAGCTTTGTCCTATTTTCCAATGATTACAATCAAGGTAATATGAAATCACACAAGAAGACAGCACTCCGATTTAGAACTAAGAGATATGTGATATTTATTTCCATTTCTTTTTTTCTTTTAGATTTTTTGTTTTTGGTTTTTTCGAGATAGGGTTTCTCTGTTTAGCCCTGGCTGTCCTGGAACTCACTCTGTAGACCAGGCTGGCCTTGAACTTAGAAATCCACCTGCCTCTGCCTCCCAAATGCTGGGATTAAAAGCGTGCGCCACCACTGCCCGGCCATTTCTTTATTCTTTAAAACAAGAAAAAAATACCAATTGCTTAAATTCAAATAAGAAATGATGATTCCCTTTATTTTTCCTTCAAATTTCTTGTTCATCTTCCCCAGCCATCTCTCCTTCTCACTCCGCTTTAATTAGAATGTGAACTGGAATAAAGGGCAAAATAACAAACCTAATGGTAACTCTCAGCAGCAAGGCCGGAAACTCTGCGTCCCAGGATCAGGAACAAGCAATGCTGTTTGTTATACTACCCAAATTCAATGTAATACTCATCAAAATTCTAGTGGCATTTTTCAGAAGAAAAAAGCTCTTAAATTAATATAGATTATAAAAAATACGAATAGCCAAAAAATCTTCAGGAGAAAAAGAAAAAGCAAGAGGCACCTTTTACTTAATTTAAAATCTACTACTACACAAAGCTACAATAATCAAAACAGCATGGTACTGCCACAAAACTTAATAGAAACCCACAGAGAACAGAACAAAACACCTAGAGATAAATTCATACATTTTTATTTAATTGTATCTTGACATAAAGGCAGGGTGTTCCAAAGTGGCAGGAAAGCCAGACGCCAACATGCAGAAGAGTAAAAGCAGACTTTAATCTCATGCGACACACACAAAGCAACCTAAATTGATTAATGAACAGAATCTGTACAAATTCTAGGAGGGAAGCTCCACGATATTTGCCTGGGTTGATACATTTTAAATAGAACTCCCAAACCATAAGTAACCCAAGAAAACTGGACAAGTGAGACTTCATTGATCAAAAAGGCTTCTGGACAGTGCTAGAACCATCAATGAAGCCAAGGGACAAATTCAGAATGGAAGAAACGATCTGCAAGCCATTTACCTGGTAAGGAGCTAATATCCAAAATATCTGCCAAAAGTAATAAAACATACAATCCAGTTTTGAAAACTGACAAAACATCTAAATGGACATTTCAAGACAAAACAGACAAGCTGCCAGGAAGCATCACCTATCAGATGAATACAGAGTAAAGCTACATGATGTATTATCTCATATCTGTATGGTTGCCATAAAAATAACCAAAGGTGAGTGTTTCCAAGGAGGCAGAGAACAGGGAACACACATGGACTGTGAATAGGAATGCACAGCCATGTAGACAGTAGGAAAAACACGAGGCCTCTGAGCTACACAGCACACCCCCTACAGCATTACCTACAAGAGCCAAATGGACCGCCATGCCAATGACAGACAATGGAATGTCACTCACACAATGGAATGCCATTCAGCATTAAAGAAGAAATCCTTACACTTGTGACAACACAGAATGTACATATCAAAGTATCACATTGTTAATAAAAAATTTATAAAGATTTTGTCAACTAAAAAAATTAAAGTGGTTTGAAACGGCATATTTTAATAATTATTATGCCTTATGAATTTAAATTATTGGAGACATTTAGTAAATGTCTGTGCAAAACTATGGCATGATAGCAAATCTCAAAAAGCATTGGTTTATTAACCTTGAACAATATGGTTTAAGTTATTTAACAGCCTACATTTTAAAAGAACTGCATTTCAAATAAACATTCACAAATGCCTTTAAAATGAAGTAGCATAACAAATCAACACTTACTGTTCACAGAGACATTATGTTTCTTTCAAAAAGTTACTATGAAATATACAAGGTAATGGCTACTTACCTCCCTCTGACAATGTTCTCTTGAAGGAGCTCTTGGATAATAATACTTATATTAGAGATGTTGACCTTGTTGATGAGACCATTGATGGATTTCTTCAGAGCCTCCCAGCTCATCCTCTGGTATGCTAAGCTAAAAATTACCAAAAGAAGGGAAAGTCACATGGGACCTTGGAACTGAGACACTGTCTGAGCATCTGAAAGACCTTCTGTGAATGCAGCTATCCTGGAGCTGCACAGCTGAAGCTACATGGCTATGCTGCTTTTAACTTACATTTGGGCATTTTAGCCTCACTTGGATTTTTTTACACTTAACTTGATAATGCCCAAGGTCTTTTAAAGCTCTTTAAAAATCTATGATTTTTGTAATTATTTCTCTGTAGGAAACCAGAGCCTTTTCCTCTTTTGAAGTCTAGTGAAATTAGTAGGCTTCCTGCAATGCGTATAATACAAGAGGTTACAACAGACCCTGAGATAGTCGGCAAAGCACATAAAAAGAATAGGCTCAATACCGTGTGCTCTGAGCATCTTCAGACGGAAAATAACAAGAAGTGGTAGGAAGCCAAGAATCAATCTGAATCCCAAGTAACATGGCCATATACAGTATTATACAGGATCCATAACATACTATTTGGGGCTGTATACTATAGTTACACTTCCAGTAGAAAGAAATGCTAAAATTTAGTTCGGGATTAATAAAAATAAAATGCATTTTTCCCAACCCAGACTCTTGAGCCGACTGCCTGAATTTCATGTAGGGAGCTACAGAAAGCTGGTGTCACAGTCGTGCAGAAAGCAGCAGTGAGGTCAGTGCTGCTGGGTATTAGGTCACTGATACCTAGTCATTAGGTCATTGCTTAGAACTGCCGTCAACAATGAGGATGAGGGGCAGACTGACAGACTGACTTGCAATTGATATTTTGTTGTTGCTTCAAAATTCTCTGTCAAACTCTGCCTCTCACTGTCCATACCCATGGCAAAGGTGACCCAGTGTCCCACCCCACACTCTGATAAGTTCCTGACTCTAGAGAAACAGATCTGTGACTTAGTAACTAACCCAGCCAGTAAGATATCGCTCGTGCATAATCAAAGCCACCTAGAAAACTGGGAGACACCAACCAAGCACAATGACCTTTCCCAGCTCAGGAGTTGTCATTCCACGAAGAAAGACCTACAGACTCATTGCATTTCTACCTGTACCTTCTATCCATGGACAGACCTCCATTATGTATGGATTTTCTCCTAGAACTGGTAAATTTGCCCATGTTGCTAATTCTCCCCTGCCTACTGTACCGAAGATGCAATAATTCATATTAACACTTTTCTTTCACAACTGAAAAAAATGCTTTGCACTGGATTGGGAAAATACTTCACACCGATTCTTCTGTGCTGCCTTTGTGAGCATATGCCTAGGTGATGGAGCTGGCACTGATGGAGGTCATCTCACTCCCTCACATTGCATTTCAAACATCACCAGCTCTGACACACACAGAAACACCAGGTCCCAACTTCCACCTCCAAGTCCATGTAAAAAATTCCTGGCACAGTGTAGCACACTGATAACAGAGATGAGACAGGTGCATCCCTGTGGCTTGCTGGCCCGCCAGCCTGGCCCACTTGGCATGTTTCAGGCCACTGAGAGACCCAGTCTCAAAAAGAAAAAGAAATAAAAATGGACGGTGCCTCAAAGCTATTCTCTGGCTTCCAAACACAACTACAACTACAAGTATGTGTGGAGACACAAATACGTAGGAGCATATATGCATGTGCATGCACAAACGTACACACACACACACAGAAACATGAGAAAAGTTATGAGCTAATATCACAACAAGCAGTATACAGTTTCTGCAGTAAGAAAGACAAGAGGCCTATAATTTGTGGTCTCTATCATGGCAAACTAAGTACACTCTTAACATCAAAGCTAATTACATTACTCTATTCCTTGTTCAGTGAGGTGGTCTTTGCTTACCTGTTTTTATCTGTAATCTGTTCCTGCATCATCCTGAGCTTTGCGGGAGGAATATACGCTCCTCCAGTGCGGGTGAGCAGCGGATCCAGCTCATCCTTCTTCTTCTTCGATGCTGGCTCTTCCTGAGTAGAACTCTGGGTTACTCCTCGGTCTGGGCTCCTTCTTTCGGGAGATGGGGATTTCCGGGACCGTTTCCGATAATCTGCATCTCTATCTCTTTCTCTGCGTTTTTCTCGGTCCCTACTTCTATAAAGTGGGGTGGAGAGGTGGGGGAGAAAGCATACAATCATTCTTACAATGAAGTGCGTAGAGAAAAAGTAAGACTGTAAGAGACAAAGGGTTCAGGATGGTGAAGCAATATTCAGAGAAGATGCCTTACTCCAGGGCTAAGGTTTTCAGCAAGCTTCAGTGTGGATGCGAGCTGGTGAGGAGAACAACACTCCTCACCTAAGAGGACCACATGCTGCAAAGCTGAGCAGGGGCATCAGGACCAGATGACACCATCAAGAAATAGTAAAGAATCTAGCATGGCAGCAGTGGCTGAATCAAAATGAACTAAAAAAGCCGCCAATTTCCATTAAAAAATTTACACTAGAGATGATGGAAAACAGTTTCTAAATAGGCAAAAGTGTGGCACGAAAATTAAGACAAGTGGCTTGTGGTATATTTAGTAAATTGTACAGAGAAGAAATAAAAGTTTATTTTTATAATGTTATATTTAAATGTAAATGTATTATAAAATCTAAGAGTTGAAACTGTCACTTGAAAGAATTACTGTTTTCATCAGAAGTTTCAGGGGCCCCTGGTTACTAAGATGATGCGGAAAGAACCATTTTCTAGTTACAGTTACTCTTTCCTTTAACATATATGTTTACCTCTTAAAACTCAGCTTTTTACTTTCTCTAAAAACATAAAGAACGTTGGGCCACAGGGCTCCACAGCTAATCACCGCCGGGACAAAGATCCCTCTCAGATCGCAAGAGCCAGGAGAGGGCCAAAGACACGCCCCACAGCTCACCAGGTACTGCCCCGAACCCACGAGACACAGGGACCGAGGTAGGTGGGCTTAGAAACCCCCCTGGATCCCAAAAGCGGGCGGCTGAGGCAGGAAACTTTTGCCTGGGACACTAGGATTGCATAGACAAGCAGCCCCGGGAGAAAATTCTCTCTCCCAGGAACGCGGAAAAGCCCCTACCAGGGGCAATGCGTCCCCAGAGCTCACTGACTCCGCCCGCTTTCCGCGGGCCACAGAGACTGATGGTCAGCAACTTCCAGGACCAAGATCAGACCTGGTGCCACAGCTCTCCAAACCCAAACACCTCTCAGAGAGAGCTGGCCTTCAAGGAGTACTGACACAGAGACGTGCAGGAGGGGCAAGCCACAACCAGACAGAGTAAGATCAGCTAACAACAGAGTCAACAAGATGGCAAAAGGCAAGGGCAAGAACATAAGGAACAGAAACCAGGAGTACTCTGCACCATCAGAACCCAGCTCTCCC